>PVKN010006748.1:0-14193 GCA_004027915.1 Capromys pilorides
GCGAGATAGCTCAGCAGATTAAGCACCCGCTTAGGCAAGCATGGGGACCGGGGTTTGATCCCTAGCATGACATGCCTCACCAGTCTTGCCCCCATGCTGATACCAGACATGGTGGTGCACCCCTGTAATTCCCATGTTGGGGAGACTGGAAACAGGAGGGTCACTATGAGTCCAAGCTGCCTAGTGAGACCCTGTACCAAACACATAAAAAAAAAAAAGAAAAAGAAGAAGAAGAAACTGGAGTTGGGAGAAGGAAATAATGATGTTTAATTTTCATGAGGTATCTCTTATATCAAAGATCTCTTTGCACTTTTTTTTTAAGCACGAGAAGCTCTAACTGCAGGCTGGCAGGGCTGGTGCCACGCGGGCGATGGAGCACTTGCCTGGCTTGCTGGCTTCCCACCAGGCCAGGGTACTCTGCCAGCAAAGATTTGGATTTTTAAGTCTACATGTCAATTTAGCACCAAAGACAGATGTTCCCTCTTGAATTTATCATTATGTTCTAACATCTGATGCCACTTAAATGTGACACAAAGACTTTTGTTTTGCTTTGTCGGCCCTTAGAAGGCTCATAGGAGGATGTGTATGGATGTGTGACTGTGTACGAGAGAGAGAGAGAGAGAGAGAGAGAGAGAGAGAGAGAGAGAGAGAGAGATTCTGATATGAATATATGAATATAGGGGGGAAAAGCTAATTAATATGTCACACCATAGCCTGATCACTCACATTTTATACTGATACACTAAACACAAATGCCTACAAAATCATTCAAGGTCCACACACTTAAGAACTTCACGATACCTTGAGACCCTCCGTGAAGGCCGAACAGCTCAGCATGACTTTGATCAACAGAATTGTATTTGCTCAGAGGTGCAGCCCAAAGAAAAGAAAATTAACCCCGACTGCATACTTCTTAAGAGATACATACTTGTACCAATGGTGTTGGCATTATATCCTTGGCTTTTATTTTTTAAAATTTTGAGACTCTCATTAAGTCGTGAAGTTTCCCAGGCTGCACTTAAATTTGTGATACTCCTGCCTCAGCCTCCTAGAGTGCTGGGGTTACCAGCACAGGACACCGGGGCTGACTTCTCCTTAGTTCTTCATTTTCTAATCATTTGCCTAAGCGATTACTATCCTTCCTATTGAATATGTGAGAAAGGTAACCGCTCATCTTGCGCCATTCACCTTTTAGACTGTCCATAATACCCTAGGGCAACAAAAAGAAGTGATAGACCAGAGTGAAACCTAGGGGTCCTGGGCCAGGGACCAGGGTGCTGCTAGGGACCCTGGGTCAGGGACGGGGTACTGCTAGGGACCCTGGGGTGCTGCTCTACACTGGGTGCTACCTCAAACACAGGCAGTGTTCAGCTCTGCCACGGCATTTCCCTAGACTACGCACTTGCCTGACCATAGCCAGTAAGCTGGAGATCATTAAGTCCTTAAACCACTGCAGGTTGAAAGTTGCCCGAGGGACCGTGCCCATCAGAAGACAGCTACAGGCTGCCTGGACTCAGGATGGGGCCCCAAAACTCCTGCCCAACCAACTGCCCAGGTAATTCCATGGCACGGAGAATTCTGCAGTCCACTGTATCTTAGTCTTTGCACATCTGCTCCTGTCAGTGGGGGCTTCACACTGGGCAGAATTCTATACTCTTACTGAAGTCACCTTTGGGATTACGAGGTTTGTGTGGCAATGTCACCGAATCCCACCCTGTCACTGAGCATTATCTGTGGATTCCCAGTGCATCTAACACTGGTCTCTAGAAACAGACAGCGCTTATGAGAAGGGATCAGAAAGCATGTACTACGTCCCTCTTCACATCACACAGAAACAGAGATGTAGAACAAGGATCTCCCTCCAGCCTTCAGGAGAGAGGTCTCTAGATGCTGTGCATGAGCTCTTACCATGCCACAGCTGGGGAACTGGTCCAGGAACCGCAGTGAGCTGTCCAAAGCGAACCAGCTTGGGCTCAGCGGCTGCTGCCATCTGCAGCTTCTCTAGCAGTTTTTTCTTTACTCTGTAAGACAAGCCCTCTCCACGAATTACTGCTTTCTACATTTCATGAATTCCACTGTCTTGAGCTAGGCAAGTAGGTCAACTCCATCTTCCCTGCCTTACAAGAATGGGGTGATATCATCCTGCCTTGGATGCCCAGTGGCCCCTAAAAGCTCATGTGTAGCAGGCTAGGCCCTATCTTGGGTCTCTGAGCGGTGCTGGAACCTCAAGGAGTGTGACCCACTGGGAAGTCCCTTGGTCACAGGGTCTACAGGAGGGGAACACTGAGACCCAGCCCTTCCTTTGTCTCTTTGCTTCCCAGCCCTCATGAGGCGACCAGTTCTCTGCCACATCCTGACCAAGATGTCCAGCCTTGTCACAGCCCCAAAAGTGACACTGCCCACTGTCTGTGGGCTAAAGCCTCTGAAGCCCAGAGCCAGGTGGATCCTTCCTCCTACCTAAGTTGCTCATCTCAGGCAACTTCACCCTGAAGGAAAGCTGACACCAAAACCCCTTGGGACTCACTCCCTTTAGCAAAACTGACAGGCGCCTTCTCCATCTCCGCAGGGTGAGCAACTTCAGGTACAAATTGCAACAAAGCAAGGGAACTCTCGGGCCAGCCACAAGCTCACAGAATCCACAGCAGGACAACAACAGCAGGACCTGTGTCGCCTTCAGGAAGTACAGCTAAGGAAGTGGGACCGCGTCCATGGAAACAGAAGCCCGGCTGCACCTGTGCTGGTGGATAACACGGGAATCTGCACACCCAGGCTGATTGCATTAGCACTTTGCTTCTGAGGACAAAGGAGGCATCCAGACCCCAGATTTGTCCACAGGAAGCTTGATTTGTTCTGTCTCAGAGATCCTGGCACCTCCTGCCCAAACACCACCTCCTGAATGTTCCCTGGTACTCAGCACTCTGATGAGGAGTCTAGGTCAGTGTAGGCAGGCACCTCTGGGACTTGTGCAAGATGCCCAGGAGAGACAGCGGACACTAGAGAGTCAGTAGGGGGCATAGCTGGGCGAGGGCAGCCCCCGAGGGAGAGACAGCACTAACACAAAAGGCCCAAGTCGGACACTACACAGGGAGAGCCAGGCTGCTTAATTCATTGACACTGAGTGGACACTCAGACGCAACAGTGAAGTGGACCCAGTGGTGCACGGAAACACTAACCATGCCTGTGTCCTGACACGGATGCCCAAAGACAGTGATGCGGCTGAGCCAGCGAGCAGCAGGAGGCCAGGCTCGGGGAGGAGACGTCAATCAATCACAGTCAAGGTAGCGGCCCCTCCCCCATGGCTACACAGCAGCCCAGGAAGATATTTATCTCCTGGTGTAGACTTGCATACCAGAAAAACGCTTCCTGGACCCATTTCCATAAAAAAAGAGAATGGTTACATAGGACTATTCAGACAGAACTCTGTCTACCAAGCT
Source organism: Capromys pilorides (assembly GCA_004027915.1). NCBI lineage: Eukaryota > Metazoa > Chordata > Mammalia > Rodentia > Capromyidae > Capromys > Capromys pilorides. Next base: position 3,435 of record PVKN010006748.1, read on the forward strand.
AGGATGCCTCTATGTGTGAAAGTAGGTAATGAAAATCATGTTACCGTGATTTACCAGGCACGTAGGACATAAGGGTGACCAAAAGCTAAGGTGCAACCGTACATTTAAAAATTGACTGCAGTTAAAGCCCACAGCCACGAATGCCCTCAAAACGCTTCCCCCTCTCTCCAGTCGTACTTGTCCCACCCTTCCTGCTGCTTTCTACAGCAGTTCTGTAAGTCCTCTTTCATAAGTGTCTTTACAAAGTGTGACGACAACAACAAAAATGGCAAGTGCTGCTCCCTCTACGACCCAAGGGAAGGTGGGGTTTTCAAAACATGACTCTGTGTCCCCCTCCACCTCGCTCACCAGCTCCGGCATGGTGAGACCTCTGCCTCTTGCCCAAAGTCAACTTTGGATAGATTCAGGACAGCGACACAGCCAGGTGGCACAGCCAAAAGCATTACAAAAGGAGGCGCCTGGCACTGCTTTGGGAAGTGGTGAGGGCGATGGGATGAGTGTGTGCCAAGGGAGGGGGCAAATGGCCACGTTTTCAGTGTAATAAGTGTTTTTATTTAGGTGTGCACACGACATATTCTGATCACGCTTCGCACACCTGTATTGTGTATAGTGTTTGCATGAACTGCATCACTTACACAAGCATCATGAGCATTTTATAAAGAAGCACACGCACCCTCCAGGAAGCGAGAAACCCCGCCCATTACATCCTTATTAAGCAGCGAGTGGGGAGCCAGCCCCCAATCCGTCTGACTGCCATAGCCACTGGAGCAAATTCCACTTTTCAAAGACGTTCAGAAGGCTATTTTCCCCAAATAGCAGCATGCATTTTCAGTTGATGAGATTTCTTCCTTTAGTTTCACAGGGTTGTGTTAGTGTATATTCTAAAGAACATGGGCATTATTTTAAATATCTGAAATAAAGACATTTTAACTGGATAAAAATCAAAGGGAAATAGTCTTTATATATCTCATTTTCTACCTCAAACAGTCCCAAAATAATATTTAATTTCTAGCTACATATGCCACAAATATATATATATATGTGTATATATATATATATATATATATAGAGAGAGAGAGAGAGAGAGAGAAATATACATATATATATGGAGAAAATTGCCAAAATATCAATCACAGTGGAAAAACTGTTACACTCCCTCTGTGACTTCTTCTTGGATTAGTCTGTCAACAAAGGCCCATCTGCCTCTCGCTCCTAGTCTTCCAGCCCGCCGTGCAATACTGATCACCAACCAACACTCTCTTCCCCACTCAACCACTTTTTTTTCTTTTTTGAGACAGGGTTATGTATGGTCAGCCCGGCCGGCCTGGGATTTACCATGGCCAGGTGGGCCTCAGCTGTCCTGCCTCTCCGAGCCCTTAGCTGGGATTCCAGGCGCGCAGCCCTGACCTCGGCTCTTCTCCATCACTTCACTCAGCTCCGCCCTTGACAGCAGAGTCTGAAACATCCCAAACACCATGTATAACATATAACCAGGCTTCCCCCCATCCCCTTGGGGCTCTTCAACCACTGTCTCACGTGTAGCCTACATTCCAGCTAGTTTTAGGCCCTCTGACTTCTGGAATATTCTATCAGAAATGCCCCTCTGTAACTAATTTCTACCAAATCCAGAGTTGTAAAACTTAAAAAAGCCAAGATGGAAAACAAAGGGCACTCAATGAATACTTTCTCTAAAACAATGCAGCTAAGAAATGGAATTACTAATATATACACATACAACGGACCATGTACATAAGCACTCAATACTATCAAGTTCTTATTAATGAAAACCTGTGCAACAAAACCCTACAGTTTGGATCTGACATAACCCTTAAAGGCCCAAGAACTTGAAACTGTGATTTCCAGACAGGGATGGGTGAGCCTTTGGGGACCTCACTGGAAGAGCTGCAGTCACTGGGATGGCCCTGACGGGGGCACCGGACCCTCATCTGGTCTTGCTGCCGCGCTGCGAATACTTCCTGGGAGGCTGATGTGCACGCCTCGGTGCCACCACATGCCCCGGGCAAAGGGAAAGGGCCCCAGGCCAGAGGCCGAGCTCGCCTAAACTGCAAGCTACAATGAACAAGTCTTCTAAGTCAATTACCTGCGATATCTGTGACAGTGACAGAGAGCTGGTTACCAATTTCAAAAAGTAACAAACCATATTTCATAGCAGTCAGGATATCATTGGTTGTGGGAGATGGCACTGTGGACCCCAGCACTCTGCCAATTAAGCAGTGAGTCATGCAGCTTTAAGACTGGAATTCTAATTTTCCACTTCAGGAACCGCTAGACCAGCGATGGCGAACATTTCAGAGGTGCCCAAACTGCAACCAAAATCGCACCTATTTGTCACAAAGTGCCGACACTGCCCCTGTGCATACTGCTTTCCATGCTTGGCTGCTGGGGTGGTGCCAGGTGACCTGGCTCCCAGCCTTCAGAGAGGTCCTGAGTGCCCAGTGTGGCATGCATGACTTTGGTCTGCCACCAGCTCCAGATTTCCTTAGGAATTCGTTGCATACATAAAGTAAGTATAAATGAACTAAAGTGGCCTAGGTATTCCTAAAGAATCTTCAACAATCAGATCGACTCTTCAAAACTACAGGTCCACTCAGTTATGGCTGCTTCTGTCACCAGCCCCAGACTTGTGTCACAGTGCTCCAGTATGGTCTCTAGGATTGTCTGCCAATCAGTTGACCCCCAGTCTCCAAATTCTGACACACAGTCAGGATCCACCAACTAAGCTGTCAGCCTTTCCTCTGCCATACTGCTGTCTTGTAAAACAGATCTCAAGTTCAGCGGTGTTAAGTTTTTGAAAACAAAGTTTCAGGAATGAAACATGGGGCTCAATCACAATACACAAACTCATTATCTGAGAATGTATGAAACGGACCAAGGGAGGAAAACGGCAACAGAAAACAGATTTTGTCCCCTCAGCCCAAGGCCAGGATCAGTGTCACTGCTGTGGATTGGCACGGATCCAGGTCAGCCCTGGCCTCCAGCATCTGCTTCCCCTCCCTTTCTGTGCTTCTGCTCCCTGATGCCCTCCAGGACCTGGGCAGTGGCCAGGAGTGGACACAGCGCCCCCCCCAGAGCCACCTCCGCTATTCCTTCTCCTCCCTCAGTACTTGCAGTGGCTGCTTCTCTGAAGTGGCATGACACCTAGAACCTGGATGACACAAGCTATGGCCGGGGAGGCCAGCATGTGAGGGGTCCAGTGGCAGGAGCAGCAGCGCGTGCCGACGGAGCCTGGCAGCCCTCTCTTTTCCATCCACCAGCAGTCCTTAATTCTCATCTACTTGTTTTGTAAGTTGTGCAAGTCTCACTTTGTATTCTCTATAAATATCCACTCAATGATTTAAGGGTTTAGAACTCTCCTTAGGTGAGAAATCCTAAAAGAAAAAGTTCCTACCCCACACCAGGCACTCACCCAGGTAACTGGAAGGAAAACACACTCGGGAGCAGGTTGAACACTGCATCTGTCCTCCTGGTCTCAAGGAGATATCCCGCCCCTTTTGTTGGTAAGGAAGGGCTCTAAGAACAGTATATCAAGATGTCAGCAATCTAGAAATTAAGTTGTCAGCTTTTTCCTCTGTACTGCAAATTACAAAAGAATTAGAGGTTTGGTACTAATAGAAGCTTATACCGCTAAAGTGTGCAATTTAACCAATCATCTCAAGGCCTAAAAATGCAGCACTGCAGACTTTTCAACCAAGTGATCTGCAGCTCTGGACCTAATTTCTACTTCTCTACTTCAAATATGGTTTTTTTCCCCCTCTTTAGAAATGTTTTCTGGAATTGCAGCTCAATAAGCACCGCACTGAGTTACTTCACATACAATATACTCACCATAGGGACAGTCACCTAAGCACAGAGGGACAGGAGAGGACAGTGAGCATGGACGGAGGCTCTGTGGATCTTCAGGTTTTTTTCCCAACTCCACACTAAATTCAGAAACCAGCATATCAACATACTTTACAGTTTCACAATTCCACTGTTCCTTTTGTAACTTATTCAATAATAATTCGAGTAAGGCATCTCTGATCATCTCTGTACAAGAATTTGTTTTTACTTTTTTCATATTTAGTACAGGGTGTTCAGAGTTTCTCTATGTAGATCAGACTTGTAACGATCCTCCCGCTTACAGCCTCCCAAGAGCTGGGATTATAGGTGCAGGCCAGCACATCCAAAGATGGACCAGGTGCCACAGGCCCAGGGCCCCAATCCCCAACCCGTGTCTGCCTAAGCAGGTGTTTTAATCTGCTGAGCTATCTGACCAGCACAAGAATTTTAAATACGGATTAACATATTAAGTTATAAAACAATTAGCAGGCTAAACAAAAATTGGAAATGGAAATCAATGACCTCAGATCACTGCAGATATCACTTGGGCTTGTGAAATCGCCAGCTTTCACAATTTTTTCTTTCATATATGTGTGTGTGTGTGTATGTATATATATATGTAATTATGGCAGGCTCAGTCTGCCCTGGGGGTGGGCTGGCACAGCATGTGGTGCCAGGGATTGAACCGTGGTCCCTGTGGTTGCCTAAGCTTGCCTAAGCAGGCGCTTTAGACTGCTGAGCCATCTCTCCAGCCCATTCACAATTTTTTCAGTTTGCCAACTGTGATCACATTACTTAAAAACAGGTAAGAACAGTGCCCGCTCAGAAAATAAACTGCACCTTTAAAGATACTACCTACTTGTAAAAGGACAACCTCAATAATCTAAACCACAAATTTATCAAGGATGCTACTTTAATACGAGAAATAGTAGGAAATACATTGGCTTAATGCATAAGTAAAAATGCTGACTTATTACTGTAGTTCTTTAGATAAATTTTAAATGGCCCCTAAAAATTAGACCATGTTCCTTTATAAAAGAAAATTCAAATTTCTGCTCTCTCTGCACAGGGACATCTTGGTCCCGGATCTCTGAAGCCCCTCTTCTGGGCAGGCTTACAGTGCCCCCTCTTCTCCATTTCTCCAAACAAAACTTTGTGATGCAGCTCAGTATGAGAAGGGAGACTCTTGCTCAGGCATCAGGCGAAGTTAAGCCAGCCAGATAACTCTGACAGTCCGGCTTCTGCCTGCCCCACCCCTGTCTCCGCTCAGTCACGATGATGTCATAATGCCAGGCAGGGCAGTGGCTTCTGGTCCCAGCCCTTGCTTCCCAGCACATCATTCTTTACAGCCAGGACAAATCAAATGATAGCACAGCACCCCAGCAGCCAAGAGCGCCTGATGAATTAGCAACAAATGAGCAGCCAGCGAGCCAGACTCGTGGAGGAGAGAGAGATCGCAGCTGCACCATTAGGGAGCTCTCTAAATGAAGGGGCCCTGAGGCTAAGTGTGATTTCATGGTTTCCAGCGTCAGCCTAGGTTCCAAAGCGAAGCTGATGAGTTACTTGGAAGAGACCAGGAGATTTAAGGATGACCACAATATGCATATGATTTAAGACACTGCTCTTCCTTACAGCCGGTGTCCCACCGAAAGAAAGCATATTCTTTTTCAGCCTGCTCTTGGGTTCTAGCTTACTGGCAAGGATGTCAATTCTACTGCATGCATTTCAGATACTTTTGAAGCACTTGCTTAAAAGATGAATGCACACTCTGCCTCATGGGAGAAGACACTTGTACAGCACGTCCCTGTCACATAGAACACAAAAAACAGCAAAATCGGAAAAGCTTCCCAAGAAGACAACGTCATCTCAGGCCGTGGATGGTGCCCCATAGCTGGCTCCAATGCAACTGGGAAAACGATTAAAAACGGATACATGAAACTGCAAAAATCCCTGATCTTGTATTTCAACAGAAAGTTGGCCCACGTCCAAGTCTCATAGAAGCTCTGACCAAAAACTGCTTTAACCTAAACCACGTTTTGTGCAGAAGGAATGGCTTTGAAAAATGAGTCCGCATCACAGAGACTCTGGCCGTTGAGCTCTATTTCTCAACCCTTCCTCTAAAAGCGATGGACAGTTAAAACAGATACTTTTCTTGCGACCAACAAACCACGCACACAACAGTCTGTCTTGCAAAACTCACTGCCTCAGTGTATCAGCTGGCCTAACTATGCAGTAACTCGTGCATCTGATAATCTGGCTTTTCTAGCCCATTAAAAGATCCTACTGCGAATGAGACAGCAACTCCCGTCCAGCCTTCTCCATAAATGCCTTGGAAATTAGAACTAAAGTCACGCTTCTCCAATTCTGAATACATTTACTCTTACAAGAAATTTAGGACCCCCAACTAAAGTTTGGAGCATTTTGATGCCAAATTAACATGCGCTGAAAAAACCCCATCTTGCTGAGCTCACTAGAAGCCACCTTTCCTTCAAGGCATTCATGCAAGTTTGATGCACTCCTCTGTCGCCACTGAGCTGCAACCCCGGCTCCCACACACAAGTGTTTTATCATTTTCGTGTCCTTGGGCCTTTAAAAAAAAATCAGTGCTAAATTAAAAACAATGTTTCCAGCGCTACTCTACCAGGAGGCCAGCGCTACCCAGAGAAACTCTAGTGCACCTGGCTGCCTCGGGCCCAAACTGGGCCAGAAGCAAGGCCAGGCGGGCTGTATGCAGACGCAGCTCCGCAGGGCGGGCGCCTAGAAGCTGAGCCCCGGCCTATTCGGCGCCAGCCCAGCCACAGCCGAGCAGCGCCACATGCTCCCTCACCGTTCCCGTCGTTCCGCCGCGGTCTCCTCCCAACTTCAACCCAGGCCCGCACAGGCGGAAGGACCCTAGGCAAACTTCAGATCCCGGATCTAGAAGGGGAGCAGGCGGGGTCGCCCCCAGTGTCGCAGAGGAGCACAGTTACGATTTACTGGGTAACCACACCCACCGCATTGCAGAAGCCGCGAACCCCGCCCGGGGCGCGGGGGAGGGGAGGGGAGCAAGTGGGGTGAGCGGAGGGGTCCCAGAGGAGCCAGCCTGCATCCACGTCTTTAGCCACCCCCGCGCCGACCCAGGGATCCCTCCCTGCCGGGGGGCGGCGGTCCAGGTGTGCAGCTGATCGGGCACCCCAAGGAGGCCGGGCGGGTCCCCCAGGTACCCAGGCCTGAGACCCAGCCGTCCCCCGGCCGGGCGGAGCTAGTTACATAAACACAGGGATGCTCCGTGCGCACCCCGGTCCTGCGGCGCCGCAATGCCACCCCTGCTCCGATCGCTCCGGCCCGAGGTTCCTCAGAAGCGGGGTGCCCCGAACATGGCGCCCCGGGGCGGACCGAGCCGCTCCTGCGCCCCTCCGGAGGCCCCCGCCAGGCCGGGTCCGGTCCCGCGGTTGGTCCTCGGCGCACAGGGTGGCGCAGCTCACAGCCCTGCGCCAGGCTCGGGCGCGCCCCGGGGACCACGCACCCCCGTACCCCATCGCTGGAGGAAAAGTTACCTGGGCAAGGGCAGGCCAGCTGGGCTGCGGCGGACGCGCTGGCGCGGGAGGAACCGCAGCCGCCCCGCCCGGCGACACGCAGCCCGCGGACGGACGCGCGGCTCCACGCCCAGTCTCCGAGGCGGGCGGGGCGTCCCCCGGCAGCGGGAGCCGGGTGCCGTGACCTTCAGGTGAGTGGTTTATGGGTCCGGGATGCAAGACGGTTATGATGTTTTCGCTAGAAAAAATTCAGATGGCGTGTGTCTCTCACAGGCTGGGAGCCAGGAAATTTTAAGTTGATAGAGAAGACTTGAATTGAAGGCTGCGCCGCTCCATCCCTCCGCACCCCAGCTCCAGCTCCTCCCCACGCCGGCCCCACGCTCAGGGCTGGACGCGCAGGGGAGGGCTCTGCGCGGGAGCGGCCCCCTTCGGAGCTCCAGGCCAGGACCCAGGGCCAACAGCCGCCCCCCACCCCATCCCCACCCCCACCCCCCCAGCAGGAGAGGCTCGCTTGCTAGCAGAAGCCTCTCAGAGAAGACGAGGGGGCTGGCCTGTCTCCAGAAAGTGGCGCAGGGGCAGGGTTTCCAGGAAGGGAAACAACTCATAGTGCGCGGAGGTGGTGTCTGCGCGATGGGAGAGTTGTCAGACTGCATGGGAGAGAAGTTGGAAATTTGTCCTTACTACGCTGCTGTGGCATTCACAGACCCGGCTTCTTCTGCAGGTGTGCAGAAATGTGGAGCACGAAATGATGGCTGAAGTCACGTTTTGAAACGCTAATGTTGCATTTCACAGTCTAAAGGCGCAGCATCAGGTCCCTTAGGAGGCCAGCGTGGCCCTGATTCAAAGGCCAAACCCAGTGAGCCCTTAGGCGGTCTCAGATGGTCCGCTGTCGCTCAAGTACCACGTTCAGGGACCACTGAGCTTGGGTTTCCCTCCCGAAATCCTCATGTGCACCACGCACCAGGCTCACACGCAGCCGTGAGGAGCTGCTCCGACAGTCTGCGGCCCTCTGGAAGTGGCCTTGAGCGTGTCTCACTACTTGCGGTGCGCTCCGAGTTGGCGTGATCATCGGGGACGCAGATGGCTCGCATCCTTTCATTCATTTTACTGCGGCATTTTTGTTATTTTTTTTTAAATTGAAGCAAACTGTTCTCTCCATGACTCATGAATCCTAATCTTCTCGGCGATGAAAAGCAGGATGGTGTACGAACGACTCGCGCCCAGGAAGGAGGGCAGTGGAACCTACGTGGGCTCTCAGGGAAGGCAGGAATACTTCGCCAGCGGCCCACGAGCCTCAACGCAGCGCTGCAGCAGAGCTTCCGAGGGAATCTGAGGAACAACTGTGGTGAGACGCTGTGGGTTTGACCCACGTCTTCCACCATACCGCCGTTCCTCCTGGCACATGAGTGCCCACCACGCACTAGCGCGGCCAGCTCCTCACAAGCCCGCTCGTGTCTCTGCGCTCTTCCTGCTGCCTCTCTGCTGTCCTGCAGGTTCCGGCCCCCCGCACACCCCAAGGCATCTCCGGCTCTTGGCAATGCCTGATGGGTCCAGTGCGAGCCAACCACTCACTTTGGGCTAAAAAAAAAAACCCAATGGGCACTGGAGCATGAAGTAAGCTGGCACTTAACTTTCACTTTGCTCACGTAGAAGGAATCTAAGGGACTATTTTCAAAAGTCTGTCTGCCTCAGTGACAGCAGGGTTCTAGCATCCTAATACCCCGAGAGCAGATAATGAAAAGTAGACGATAAAGCAAATCAACAAGGAAAAGCCTACTATTGCACCTGCACCAGGAAATAAAATAATGAGGTCTTCCACAGGAGGAAGGAAAGCCCCCAAACAGCAGCAGGGGGCGGTTTGATCCAGGTGGGCTGGCTCGCTTTCTGAGAAGCTGAACTTCTGGCGCCTTCCTCCCACTGTCCCAAGTGAAGCCTGTTTCACAGCCTTGCCCCTCCAAGAAGGCCTCGTGCTTGTGCTTGTCCTGAGATCCTTCACGGTGCTATAAGTTAGGAGGAGGAGGTCAGGGAATGCCTCTCGCATGCTCCCAGAGCCAGCAGTGCTGATTTGGAACAAGAAGGCCAGTCTCCAGATTCTTACTTTGCTCTCTTGGGAGAGGGCTACGAGGAGCACAGGACAAACGCTGGCACCCCCAATGGAAGGTGGGGCCAGGGAGATAGCTCAGCAGCACAAGGTCCAGGGTTCAATCCCAGGTACAAAAAATAATAATAGTAGTAATGAAAGAAAGGAGAGAGATTGTGGGGCTCTGGCTCAGGTCTGGGAAGCCCATTCTCATCCCTACTGTTTCGATGCTTACCCTAGAACACTTACTCATGGGCTTACTCCAGTTGCCTTACCGCACACCTCTGAAAGACGAGCAGCCTTATAGAACCTGAGCTGTAGTTTGGCAAAAAGGCTGCAGCTTGCTTCCAGTAGGATGTGTGTGAATTCGTGCCAAGCTGAAGAGCTAGATGCCCGGAACCTCCATTCTACCAGAAAAATGAATAGAACCCTGACCCACTGGTACCCTGTGGTACTGAGCAATGGCGTCAGCTCCAGCCTGTGGGGCCAGGCAAGGATGGGCAGAGCTCGCAGGGCCTACTGACAACGATATTGTCAGCCTCAAGATTCCAGACAGTTATGACAGAACCTGGCCAGCAGGTCCATTTGAAGTTTGGTCACAAATCTGAGGATTAAAGGAACACTGAAGCTTAAGCCAAGCCAACAGCGCTGGGCTGCTGGCACCCTCTGCTCAGCCTGAAGCTGCTGCCTTCCTACAGTGCTGCCAGCCCTCGGTGCAAGACTCGCAGTGGGCTCCAAGCAGCATCAGGCCCCTGAACTGCGTAGCAAATCCTTATCAGGACTTAATGTCTCCAGCCACGGTGTTGCTGGAGACCATTAGGAAGAGAAATACAAGGGTGAAGTCATAATTCAAAAGCAACAAGCTTCTCCTGTGGAGATGAAAATTCGTATGTATTTCTGGGCTTTAGGGGAGGGTTCAGAGCTCGAGAAGGCTTGCAGAGGTGCCCTGATGCGGGGGCGTTGTCCGCCTCATCATGGGACCTGTACATGGCCACGCGCAGGTGCAAGATGCAATAAAAAGCTATCAGTACCACAGATGCAACTCGAAATGCACAAAAACCTGGGTGCTAGCACACCAGAAAAAGTCATTCTCATTCACCACAATTCCACATGTCCCTCACCATTTTTTTTTGTACTCATAATAGCTACAAAGGTGGGCCAACACCTGTCATGTAGGTTTCCTTGTGCTAATATAGACCTTCATTATCTTCTGGCTCTCTCCATTTCTAGTAAATTTTAGAAATAAGCCTTAACCCTGTGAAAGAGTAATTTCTAGCAATAAGTTTATAAGGGTTATTTTTACATAAACCTGAAATGCGCAGTC
>PVKN010006748.1:14293-27829 GCA_004027915.1 Capromys pilorides
CCCCCGCCAAAAAAAACCACAAAAGTGCCAGCAAGCCACTCTACTGCCTACAAAGTTGTAAACAATCCTGATTAACCACTGTGGTTCATTCCAGGAGCTACCAAGGAGAACCAGCTGGGGAAGGAAGGAGTCTCTACACACATTCAGAAATCTGGCTTCTCCGTGGGATCTTCAGCTTAACATTGCCCTCTTTAGGTAACTGTGTGGTGGTTAACTTTGCACAGCCGTAGCTACTCCAAGAAAAATATCCGCTTTGCCTCCCTGGTTCCTGTTCCTGCACTCTTTCCTTTCCCCTCGTCTCATGAATGTGTACCTTGCAGTGTGAGTTTTAACACCTGGCCCTGTCACCCTGCAGCTCTCAGCATGCTCTGTGAAAACATCATCGGCAATGCCTTTGTCCCATCTGTTTAGGAGGTCGAAACCACCTGCAAACACTCCCTGGCATTGCTTCAACCCTGTGCTGGATTCTAGGCGGGGTTTGCCTGATTCCCATGACTGACTCACTTGCGGAGGACTGTCAGGCTTTCTCAAGCCCAATCAGCTGCACATAGCTTTCTCAGTTTTGTTCTTGTTGTAAAGAATAAACTTAGAAAGTGATAAACATATTCATTCCATTTATATCAGAGTGTTATTAAAATGCACTTTTGTGGGTGGAGCCTCAGACTAAGCAAACCCCGAGCTCTGGGTTGGGGTCCTGTCATTTTTAGTAAGCTCTCTGGGTGATTATAAATTACCCTGGATCTAGGTGGCCAGTTGATACCAACAATCCCACAGATGATGATGATGAAGTAATGTGCAGACAAACACACACAGCAGCTAGAATAGAAAAAAAGCTGGGGTCCAACAACCTCAGAACGACCTTATTCACCCACTCAGGTGCCTAAACTTAAGGCAGCCTACACTGTCTGAGTCTGTTCCCATTTTGCAGGAGACTTGATGCATGGAACCTGTCCTTATATGCATGGGTCCACAACAGTGGTTCATTCGCAGTAAGTATGGGGATAACTAACAATGAAAGACTGTTCTATTCCCGTCCCAGCAATAACTGCATTAGAAGACCATTTCTTGAAGACTGCAGTAACAGTACAGCTCTGACCCTAATGTCCAAGCACAGAAAACATCTCTACAGGGCTGCTCAGGGGTGTCTCGTTAAAAAGGGAAAATGAGGGTTAATTGCTGGCAGGTTCGATGAAGGCGGGCTGACTAGGCTAAGCCCAGGAAATAGAAACTTCATGAAAATCGACAGCTTTTGGTATGACAGACTTAGGCAGACAGAAATTCCTTTTGCTAACCAGGGAACCAAATTAAGTGCACTGACTGGAGGATATAACTTTTATCTTTAACATAATATGAGGAATTTCATTTCACAAAAAAAACTCATTAAACTTATTGAAGTGACATTTTGTTAATTTTATTATATGGGTCCTATATTTTTCACATCAATATGTAAGATTATTTTGGTTTTGCAGTTGATGAGATCTATGGGGAAGAGAAATTGAAGTCATTTTACAGCCATATATACAACAGAAATAGTTTCTTTCGTTAAAGAGATGTTGAAGATATTTTAGCTCAGGAAGGGAAGATTGCTATCGTCTCATGGGTTGGGCTATGAGTAGCAGGTTCCGCAGCTGGGATACTCAGGGTACCTGTCAATCATGCCCCAGATGACAGACTTTCCTGTCAGCAGGGTACTGGGTCACGCTCCTCTCTAAGGTACTATCCACTGTGAGAAGAGATGGTTTTCTAAGAGCTTGCCACTTGGACAACATGACTTGCCTGCCATTCCCACCTCAGACTTCGACTTTGTGAGGATATGGACATGCTACCTGGCTTCGCAGCACCCTGCACAGCTTCTGTAGCACAGGCTGAGAGAAGCTTGGCAGCGTGTTGGTGCTTTTTCTCCCTGGATCTCATGACGTCTGCACCCTCTTCCCTGGGAAGATGTTGTCTTTGACCCATCATCTTCCATTGACTTGTCTGGCCTTCTTGCATCTGATTTTTCTGTATGTACCTCTAAGCTGGGCTTCATGGAGTCATCTCATGACAGGGAACGATACTGCCGTCTGAGTCAAGGTGAGAGTATTCTGAGTGGAGGGGCCAGGGACATAGTTCAGTGGCATAAGTGCCTGCCTAGCAAGTGCAAGGTCCTCAGTTCAATCCCTGGTACTGCCAATAAATATAGAGATAAATAGGCCAAGAATGTAGCTCAGTACAAAGGTCCTGGGTTCAATCTTCAATTACCCCCTAAATATTCTGAGTGGGAATGCTTTAAGCTCTCCTTTGAATTTTCCCCAGAACTCACAAGGCCCAATCCCAAATGCCATTCTTTAGCAGATTCCTAGAATACACCCTCCCTACAAATTTTATTCTCATGAAGACCATTGTGAACAGACAGAGTAGTGGACAGTGTCTGAGGATCACACGGTCCTCTTATGTCCGCTTTTCTCAATGTCACTATGCATTGAGGTATTCCTTCTACATGCCTTGCAAGGATCCTCTGGGAGCACATTTGGAACACAGCGCCCAGCGTCAGTGATTATGGTTGGGAGATAAGCACACAAGGGTTTATGATGGGACTCTGTGCTATGTGCCTATGAAACAGTTCATAATTAAAATTTTCAATTTCAGGTACCAATACCTGAGGTGTACATGAAACAGGTCAAAACCTCCAGGTATATAATACTTGTAACATTTTCTGCGTGTAACATTTCCCAGATGATCTGTATGTGGAGGCAGAAGGGAGAAAGTAAAGACTAAATCATGGTGTTTAGAATTTCTCAAAAAATCATTCTAGCTGAGAGATAGCTGAATAGCCCTGCTATTGAAGCATCTGATAGTAACCAAGATGGGGAACCAACAAGGTGTCCAGTGACAAGTGAGCAGAGAAAAGTCATACACACACACAGGGACCTTTGGATTCTTCCAATTATTTTGAAAAGCACATAGTAAATAGGAAATATATTGGAATATTACTGGGCCACAAGGAAGGTGGAGTTGCTGTCGTTTGTGACAAAGTGAGTATAACCAATGGAGATTATGTTAAGTGAAATGTCCCAGGTAGAGAGAGGATTCCTAGGTGTCCACATGTGGAAGCTAAAGGACAGTTGGGCTCACTGAAGGAAGGACTAGCATGGAGGTCACTAGTCATTAGGAAAGGGTAGAGATTGCACTGTAGGTCCCAAAATATAGCACGACAGGAGGAATTGGTTCTGGTGTCGAATCACAGTTTAATGCTAGCTGGTCTACAAGTCTTAATGCTTTTTTTTTTTTTTTTTTTTTTTTTTGCGGGACCAAGGATTGAACTCAGGACCTTGCACTTGCCAGGCAAGCGCTTATTCTACTGAGCTATCTGCCCTAGCCCCTTGCTTTTCAAAATAATTAGAACAGTCCAAAGGTCCCCAGTGCATAGAGATACTAAGTGTCAGAGAAGATGGACACACTAATTACCCTGAATTAATCAATGCACAAGGCATGCGTCTCTGGAATTACTGCACTCTTCCCCATAAATATATACAGGTATCACGTGTTTCTTCTAAAAAGTCTTAAAGAAAATTCTGCAGAAGAGAGGTGTTGGGAAAAGAAATGAGTAGGAAGCACTCATTTACGTTGGAAGAGTCTCACTAGAGTAACTGGAAGAAGCCCCGGGATTGAGCACCTGTGCACACAGGACTGGGTTGTTCTCAAACACACATGGGGCACACGTGGTGGCAGCTGCCATGCTCAGGAAAACCCACACCTGTGGCTGGCTGCCTGTGCCACCATGCTGTCGATAAAACACAGGGACATCCCTCACCAAGCATAAAGTGCTTGTAGCACATGCCAGGCCATGTCTGGAATTTCAACAACGCACTACATGACCAACAGAAAAAATATCATTCACAATTTTATTCCAAGTTCCTGTGTGGTGTTGAAAAGATACTCATGATTATCTTAAATGATGAGTAATAGAAAGTTCTAGCACATGAAGATACTTGGCACGCTGGGATTTCTGTAGAAAACTGTGTCTAAAGAAACACAACCAGAGCCACTTGGGAGTGACCAGGACTCATCGGTGCCTCGACTCATGCCCTTGATAGCCCACTTCTCTGTAGGTTGCCTCCCACTGAAGCTATGGTGGGCCATAGCAGCACACATCAGGCTGCATGGCACACAGCGCAGTCCTCTTAAGGCCTGCAGGGCTTGCATCATGGTCATCATACTAGCTGGCTCCTTCCTCTGGCCACGTCTTCTGGCCACGCTGTGTGTGTGACACTGGTGGGAATGGCCACTGTGGGTCCTGATGCCAGCTGGGCACCGCCTTCTGCTTCATGTCAGCTCTTCTCTCTGATATGCTAGGTCCTCACCAGCTTTCCTGTGATACTCATAGGCTGCCTTGCAAAGACACCACATGCAACACGTTAGGCACATGCCATAGAACAGCAGCTAGGCACTGTGTCTGGATCCCAAGCATCTCCCAAAAGTCCATGTAGCAAAGGCAATGTGGCCCTGACAGGAGGCATGGAGCTCTGAAGAGGAGGAGCGGGGCTCTTCAGGGACCCCCAGCCTCTTGTGCTCCTCCTCTCCACTTCCGGGCCAAGAGGGGAGAGGTCTTGCTCCTGTGTGCTTCCCTCCTGATGCCCTCTTGACGCAGGTCTACAAGGGACAGCACCCCTCGAGTTGTTTGGCAATTTCCAGAGTGCTGGGCCAAAATAACCCTTTTCTCTTGGCCCGTTGATCCTCTCAGGTACTTGCCACAGTGAGGAACACACCAGGCTTCCCCGGCATCCCTGCACCCTTGTACACTTTTTCTTATCATTGTTCACACTGTACAACTTCCTCACTTGTTAGGTTCTCTGTCCCCTCTCATCCTGCGTGCCACAAAGCCAAGGGCTCCTGATTCTCCAGGCTTCTTCTCTGTGGTACACTTGGGAAAAAACTCCCCCAAAGACTCCACCCCCAGCTGGGGAGCTGGTGGGAGCTGCCGGAGCCTCTTGGGAAGGGGGGCCTAGGAGGCGGAGGCTAGGTCTGGGAGGCTGCTGCCTTTAGGAGGGCGGCAGACTCCAGCCACTCCTCACTCTGTCTCTTTCTCGTGAGGCCCGCTGCCTCCTCAACCCAGCACTCCCTGCCTCCAGGTTGTGCCACAGTGGAGAACCACGGACCAGAGTCTCATAAACCATGAGCCCAGGTAACTTTCCTCCATTGTTTATCTCAGATATTTTGTGACAGTGACAGAAAGCTGACTCACCCCAAAGGTGTTCAGAACATGTTGGCTGATTGGAAGAGTGAAGAGAGTGACAGGGATCGTGCCACACGGTGGCGCCCTGTGTGACGAGTGACGGGAGGGACAGAACGTAGACTGCAGGGTTCCATAGGCCAAGGTTGGAACTACGTACAAGGCAACCTGGAGGAGCAACCTAAACATAAGAGGGGACAAGTGAGTGATGATAAAGATGCAGATAAAAGCATGACATGTCCTAGCCCCCTCATGGGCAGGCTGCACGCGGAGCCCACCACCAGAGCACACCAGAAACAGCGGGGAGCGGTGGACCCTATAGATGCTGAGATTTTCCTTTCTGTACAGCTCTGTGATAATGTTTAATTTAGAGATTAGGCTCAGGAAGAGAGTAATAGTAAAACAATGATTATTACAATACACTATGTGCAAAGGTCTAAAGCCTAACACAGCTCACGATGCTCCACTGCCCCTTCTTGTTGGCTAAGGGGCATGGAAACCCCAGATGTGGGCACTGCTTCCACCCCACAATGGGAGTGATGTGGGCGGAACCCCCACAGACCCCACAAAGCCCCCTGCCTCACTGCTCAGGCACCTGAGGGACCCTGCAGTCTCTCCTCATTCCCTACCTAGAGGGCCAGCTCTCTGCAGGATGCCCTTCAACACTAGGACGTGTCACAGGAGTTGTCTTCCCGGACAGGAGCTGGTGGTGTGCCAGGCTCCGAGCAGGCTCCCTTAGCTCATGGGCACAGACAATGGAAATGCCCAGGACAGTAGAAAATGTCAGGCCATCTGAAGCAGAGGTGAGAAGAGGTTTCATATCAATTGTTGCCATGGTGATATCTATAGAGATCTAGCGATGATCAAGCAGTGAATACTTCTAAGAGAGGCCAGGAGAAGAGAAGAAGCCACCGCCCACTCTCGGTCCTCACCAATCACTCGTGTCCTCTCTCTCCCGTAAAATGGCTCACTTCTTTTGGCTGTGTTTGCCTGCCCAGGAAAGATGAATTTTAGAGGCTCTCATTTCTGGCTTAGAGCCCGTGCAGTCTTTCCCTGCACTCAGTATTAAGGCTATTTGCCGAGTCCCTGTTCTCTCAGACATCACCAGCCCATTGCTTTGTCTGCTTAAGGATTCGCCATCTCTCCCTCCACTGGGGGACCCAGGTTTGAGGGCTCCACACTGAGCCAAGCTCTGGGACTACTGGTCACCTATGTGCAGAGCTGGTGACAACCACTACAACCACTGTGCTTCAAGCCCTGGGTGAGAGTTGGTTGGTACACAGGTGTCTCAACCCCCATCTGGCCAAATCCCAGGCCTGGGAGGGCGGTGCCTCTCTCTACTGATGCTTGTATTTTCTAGCATAAGCAGTACAGCACATCAAGCTTAAAAGAAACCAGTGAAAGCCCTTGTATGAAATAATCCAGCCGTCCCCAGTGACCCTCAGGGGAACCCAGGCATCTTTGGACACCCTCCTCTCCCCCTCGCCACACTACCATACCTGTCACTGATTCCCCATTGCACGTGACCTTGTAGACCTGCCTGGGTCTGCCCAGTGCCCATTCGTCTTGTAATTACCTCTGCTTAGGTCTCTAACCCAGGTTCTCCCAGGGAACGGAGCTGGCCAAGGCCACAGGTGAGGCTGCCACTGCCGCCAACCTCACCTCAATGGTACCCTCTTCCACTCCAGCCAGTGGCTATCTGTCCATCCCCCCTCACCATCTTTAATGAGATCACACACCCTCAGGAGGGGAGCTGCCACCTCCTATCCCTCTGCTTCCCCAGGGTCACCACTGTACCAGAGCATCTGCGACTTCTTGAACTACCACTGTCCCTTCCCTAGGAGCACTGCCACTTTGGGAGCCTGGATGCTTCCGTTCACCACGGTGTCCCCACCTGGCAGAGAAGATGCTGAGCAAGCGGTGGGGGCGAGCAAGTGCTGATGGAGGCTAGGACTGGGGCCACGCTGTCCACAGGGGCCAGGCTCAGGCTGCAGCTGGGATTTCAGGGACTTCCCCACTGTGCCGAGGCCGAGGAAAAAGCAAGGGACCGAGCACACAGAACTACTACAGGCTTGGCAGCCGGGGTCCCAGCATTTCCTCTCCTGTCTCTCCTTTATGAACACGGAGGACTGGATACTCAGCGAGGTCTCTGCAGGCCAGACCCATTTGCTTAAGCTGAGGAGGGCTGTGTCTGGCTCTCTGAAGGACTGTGGCGCTCAGAAATCCACTCTTGGTCACTGGGCAGACTCGGCCTCCAGTGCAGGCAACGACTGGGGTGTGCTGCCCAGTGGACAGTGTGTGGTTGTGGGGTGCCAGGCCTCGAGCTGTGCATTGGCACAGATTCCACGGAGGGTGTCCCTCCAGCTCGTGCCAGCGGCCACTGTCAGGAGAGGTGTTGCAAGAACGCTTATTGGGGAAATGCAAAAGCACGTGTCTCATTATGGGAGAATCACTTCCCAAACTGCAAATGCTTGCTAGTGACGGCAGACTGCTTTCTTGAGAGAGCCAAAATGACAGTGCTGGGACAAGGGATAAGGGGATTAAGGGAGGGCAAAGCCATTTGGCACCAAAAGAAACACAAGAAGAGGAAAAAGAAGAAGAGAAGAGGGCAGAGGAGATGAAGGAGAAAGCCCTGAATTTTCACTATCAATAACAGGAAAACCCCTCAATCCTCAGAATACTTAAGTGTGCCGGTCTGAGCCCAAGGGGTAACACCAAAGAGTCTGAGAAACGGAACCCTCTCCACTGACACCAACGGCTATTATTTCTTAGGCACTTGCTGTGCACTGGGCAGGCTGCAAGCTTGCACACACGTTCTAGTACGACGAGCCGGAAATGCACAGCCCCATCACACTCACCTTCGGGGTCCCTACCAGGTAAATATAGTCTGCGCTCACCTGCACCCAGGTATCTGAGGCTTGACCGCCACCTCTGTGTGAGTTGCACGCTCAGATTCATCCACTAAAGATTGAACGTATTCAGAAAAATATAGTGCCTGGGCTGAACATGGACAGATGTCTTCTTCAGCATCGTCCCCTCAACAACAGAGTGTGATGACAATCAGTGTAGCGTGTACACTGCGTTAGAGACCCTAAGTAACCCAGAGATGGCTTGAAGTTGGCAGGGTGCTCTTGCAGGTCATGACGCAAATTCTACACTGGTTCTTGGAAGGGGCTTGAGCTCCTGGGTCTTGGGGTCTGCTGAGGGTCCTGAAGCAGTGCAGGCTGGGTGCTAACGCACACCTGGACACACACACGGCCTTTCTGACCGAGAATACAACATGGCCTTCAGTGTCCACATTCTGAAAGGCTCTCTACAATCCATCATTTAACAGTTGCGTTTCATTTAATCAATGCAAAAAGAGAACTTAGCAATAGAGAGAAGGGTTGCCCAAATCCACGGACGATCATGGTGAACACAGTGCTGCAAATGGACAGAAACTCCCTGTGTCTGGAGCGGAGCACTGAGAAGACCCTTGCAAATGGGAGGCACAGATGGAGCCAGAGAGGCAGAGGCAGAGGAGAGGCAGAGCACAGCAGTCACACGCAGACATCCCCGTGCCACTTCGTGGAGGGCGCCTTTGGTGTGACCTTAGCCCGCATGTGTATGGCAACTGCACATGTGTTTAATTGTCAGTATCACAGCTACACAATCTGGGTGTCAGGAGCACACACAGCACTGCGTGTGGACCCAGAAGTTGCTGGCTAGGAAGCTACGTGACCTTCAAGGCTTCAGCTTTTTCATTGTGAAATGCGACCAAGCATTGTTCCCTTCTTGGGGCGCTTGAGAATCGAACACGCTACAGTGTTCCAGGTGCTCCTGGCATGCAGTATGCAACACATGCTGGCTGCAGAGAACTGCCAAGAGGCTCTGGACCTAGTATGAATTGCTAAATTGCTATGGTGGTCATCTAACCTGGCTGAAGCCCCTAAAACAGCAGCTTATCTGCCCAATAACCACCTTCTCCTCCCCCAACCCAGTCCTGGGTATAATTTCCTCTCACCTTTCCCTCACACACTGGGGAGACCCCAATCAGCTCCTTACATGTAATTGAAACTGCCCCTTAAATTCCACTCCTAGCAAAAGTCCATAAAAGTCTCACCTTTCTTTGTCTGAGGTCAGAGGATCTCCCCTGTCTTATCTTCCCTGGGATTCTGTGTCTTCAGAGTTAAGCAAGGCTTATTTTATCTTTCCTGTCTCTTTACTGCGCCACCAAAACACCCCTCCTGGGCTGCTTTGCTGGAGGACCTTGTCAGGCTGGCTCTCCCAGTGAACTTGGCTGTTCTTGTTGGAGAAGGAGCTCAGGACTTTTGTTATCCCTGAGAATGGCCGCGGTTCATTTGGGGAGAGCTCTGGTCCCCATCTTGAGCATCATTTCCTGGATCTGTAGAGTAAGATGGTTCATTGCTCAGTCTCCTGAAGAAGCTTGTTTTGTTGTGAACTCAGCTTTGCTGATGGAAACTCAGCTTTACTCATCTCTGGAGGAGCTCAGGACCTCACTGTTGCTGAGGATGGCTGCGCTGCTTCTGAGAGGAACTCTGTTTTTCTCGAGCACCACTTCCTGGTTCTAATGCAGATCTCTCAGCCTTGGCTCAGATCCTTTATTCCACTGACACAGATTCTCTGCTTCCACCGCTCACCTTTGGGCCTTCCCAGGGCCGATCCGTGACGTGGGCCTGCATGAGACGTGGTCATGGGCTCTAGGCCTCCAGTTGGACTTGTGAGAGGCATTGTCATGGGTTCTGGGTTTTCAGTTGGTCTCATGAAGGATATCAGGGTCCAGGCCCTCAGCTGGATTCTTTGGTCTTTCAAGTAGACAGATTTCCCACACTTTGTATATGTTTCTTTGGGTGATTTATTTTAAAAGAATCTTATAAAGTGTGTCCTGTATTGTACTGTTTCCCTTGCAAAAACCCCAAACCACCACACTGGCTAATATTATTAACATTTATGTAAAACGCTTTTTAATTGTCCCTCAGAATTACTATTGGGAGGAGGTGACAAGGAAACACATCTGTGTTCTCCAAATGAAATTGGTGTCTTTTGGTGATGCTGTAGTTCAGTTAGGCCACATCAGGCAGGAGGTTCTACACATGAGGTTCTGAACATTTCTTGCCAGTGTGACACACTGTCTGAACAGAATTTAATGACAGTTGCTAAAGTGAAAAGCTTTTAGGGCTGTGTTTACACAAGCCCTGAATGAGGAACGACTTGGCACGCTTTGCTTACGAAGGAGAATCAACCCGGCTTTTCCCCATAGGGAACTTTGTGGCCTTCAGAACACTTGGCCCCAGCTTGACTTTTCTAATGCTGAGGCGGCCGCAGGCAATCCAGCACTGCAGGCCAGCTAAGCAGATGGGATGTTTGCCGTGATGCAATACTACTGCCGCAGCATGAAGGCTGCTCTTACTAAAGGCCATGTTTCCCAATGGATGGCGAGGAAAATTTCCTTGGTTTCTCAATTTGGACCACTTCATTTATGCAGAGAGAGAAAGAGAAAGATTAGATGAGAGAAGAGAAAGAGAGAGAGAGAGAGACAGAGACAGAGACTGATTGAAATGGATACCATGGTAACCCCCTTAACTACAGAAATTCTTGCTTCTTCCCTATCCTTAAAAAGACAGAAAAACTTGTGTTGTGCTATGAACACCCTGTTATCCCAGCAGCTTCCAGATAAGATTCTGAACACAAAGCTTCATAGCTGCTATACAACATAAATAAATAATAAATAAATAAAGCAACTCAGCATAACTGAAACCCAACAGTTTACTGCTACTTCAAGCATGTCCCATGACCTAAACTGGCTTTTGTCCTGTGGCCTGGAATAGCAGCCACTATGACAGCCTTTCTAGGGGAAGTATCTTCTGAGTTCCGGACACTCAATGGACAGATGAACTTCTAATTAGGACTGTCTATAAATGCATAAACATGTGGTATAATCTCGAAGCTGCTTGCAGTTCATATCAATCGCATTCCTTAGTTTCCCGCACAGGACTAAGTTATGAAGGCTAAACATTCCTGAAGACTTAATCACCACCTTGGATTCTACACCCAGCATGTTACTTTCATCTATCATCACATCACTGACAACTTTTCCAGTAATACCAGAGAGAGCTTGTTATCTACTGTACTTATTCCATGACCTTACTCATCACATTTAAAATTTTGACCATATGCCCTCTGCCACAAGAACATATCATGTAGCTCACCTGTGTGTGACTTCTCTTGTGTATAATTTTTGTCTTTGGCTCAAATATTGTGGCACCATTCAGATGTAGCGAGGTCTCTCCATTGACCTGGCCTGGTATGACCTTTCCCCATAGAATTCCCTCTGAATTCTGTAGAATTCATTTGCTAGAGTAGGTTTTTCTGTAAGTCTGACTTACAAAAATGCTGAGAGTAAATTAAGGTGTTTGTATAAAAGGAGGATATAAAAATAGAACTAGCACAAGAGCCAATTAAAGCTCAATTTAAAATTAGCTGGGTTCCCTTGACGCACGGCATAGCAACTGACTGATGACGGATGACCAGCCAACAGGCATGACGGAGGCCGGGGCCCCTAACTCAGAGAGCGAACAATTCTCACTCTCACCTTAAAGTTAAATTTTAAGACCAAATCTCCCCTGGAGACATGGAGAGGAAGCCCAAACCATTGTGGCAGCACCATCAACGTGATGAGAGCCACTCTGTAACTCCAGCTTTTTCAAACTAAATTCACTCTGCAGGAAAAGGCAAGCAGTCTCAGCAGTTGTCAAAGCCTCCGATGAAGCACAAGTTCATCTGATGAGGGGATCGAAGCTCACAGCTCCTAAAGTTCTAGCAAACACTGCAGGGCATCCCGACAGCCCACACACCGCACCATTCCGGTACCCACATTTGTTCAGGTACATCGATCACGGAGGGAAACATTTGCACATTTATTGAAAAGACATGAAACAGAAGCCATGTTGTGCAGCTGGAATGTTGCATTCCATACTTTGCATGGTAATTTCTAAGACTTTATGTTTGGGGGGTAGAGAACAAAGAGCGCACTGTGTTCCATGGCTTCCATATGGCCGCATGAGAGAAGCCCCTCATGAGCATGGCCAACTTCTAAAAGCTTGTGAGAGACTGCAGGGGAGACCCGATGAGAACTCTTCATGTTCCAGGATGAGACATAGCGGTCGCTAATTTTTAAAATATGCTTGATTTGCTGAGCATTCCGCAATGCCAGAAAGTAAGAAAATGCTTTTCTAGAGAGGAAAACTTACACAGCAAGGAAGTCAAGCAGACTCGAAGAGCTGTGCATGGCCCAGGCATAAAACAAGTATATAATATGATATGACCCAGAAAATGAAGCAGATTGTAACTATTGAGTTCATGCTGCTCCAAGTACTTAACTGAACAAATAAACAGAAGGACAAGAAGAGTGTTTCTTCACTAGAGTTCCAACACCTATTTGTAGGTGAAATGAAGGAGAAATTACCACTAAAAAACCACAGAAGAAACAGGGCAGGTCCACAGCTGAATGCTTAATGTTAGGGGTGTAAGTGCAAGCCGGACCATTTCAGAATGCCTTCTCTCACGTGGTTCTTACTTGCAAAGGGAAGCACACTGGCAGTGCAGGAGAGAAAGCCAGCAGCCACCACCCTCGGGAGCAATCAAAGTGGGCGCCTTCTGCAGTAGGGAACATGGACATCATGCGCCCTGGACACAATGACAGGGACAGAGCCGTGGCCATCACTGCTGTAGGCTCCTTGCCAAGAGGTCCCATTCCACAGGAACATAAGGGACAAATCCAAACTGAGAGTCACTCGACAGAATGCCTTGCTGAGTGCTTCCTCAGAGCGCCAAGGTTGTGAAAGACCAGAGAAGACAGCATCACTGGTGCTGCTGCTGCTGGGGGAACCCAGAGGTCCCCGTCACTCAGTTGCCATGCAACGTGGGTCCTGGATTAGGGCTGATGAAGGATCTTAGCGGGAGAGTCATGGAGCGCAAGCATTTGGTCAACGGCATTGCCCCAGTATCATTCTTAGTTGGCCTCATTGTGCTGAATTTATGGAAGAAGCTACCCTCAGAAGAGCGTGTGGGAAAGATAGGACCACTGCTCTGTAACCAAGCTCAGCTGTAGCTCGGCGCATGAATGTGAGTTAAACCATGTCAACGTGGCTCACAGCTGCCTTAGATGAAAACAATTAGCCACTAGACCTGGTTCCATGCCTCCCTCAGCCAATGTTGCACTGCATCCCCCCGGGCAAGCTCCTGTTCCCCTACCTCACAAAGAGCTAGGAATGTGACCAAGTGACCACACCATACACACTGCAAGAACAGCAGACTAGCAAGTT
>PVKN010006749.1:0-27861 GCA_004027915.1 Capromys pilorides
TGAAAAAAAAAAAAAAAGGATAGAAAAAGCAGAGACATAGAACTTGTGGAGATGGGAGGAAGGGGAGAGGAGAGGGAGTCAAAGATCAAGATGTGATGTGCAGGCCGGGTGTGGTGGCACATGCCTGTAATCGCAGCACTTGGGAGGCTGACACAGGAGGATCGGTGTGAGTTCAAGACCAGCCTGGGCTACAAAAGTGAGCTCAAGGCCAGCCTGAACTGCATAGTGAGACCCTGTCTCAAAAAAACAAAAAAAAAAAAAGGGGCTGGTGAGATGGCTCAGCAGTCTAAAGCACGTGCTTTGGCAAGTTTAGGCAACAGCGGGGACTGCGGTTGAATCCCGGCACCACATGCTGCGCCGGCTCCACCCCCAGTGCAGGCTGAGCCAGCCATAACATAGATAAGTAAATAAATAAATAAAGTTTAAAAAAAGATCTTAAAAAAGAAAAAACCTCCCAAAACGTGATGTGCATATGTGCCAGTGCCTCATGAGGAATATATTTGTTATCTATTTTGAACAAATGCTAATAAACAAATGCAGTATATGTGAAATGAACAATTTAGCTGATAATTTTTAGAGATGACGAAAGAAAGGCCAAGTTAAACTTCAGGTGGGTTGTGAGACAATATACCAAGTCTAAGAGGGAGTGTTTTTATTGGAGAAGTACAGATTGTATTTCACACAATATGAATATGAATAATGCTTCTTTTAAATAAATAGTAACCATTTGTTTCAAACTGAAATGTAACTGAAGAAAATAAAGTTCCATCAGTGGTATAATTTAGTTGAATAAGGTGTATTTGGCTTTTGCAGGTTGTCTTGGTTTTATTAAAATTCACTTAACAGTTAATTTGTAGGTTTTTTTGTTTGTTTGTTTTTTTCCAGACAAGATCTTGCTATGCAATTTAGGCTGGCCTTGAACTTAACTGTATAGCCCAGGCTGGCCAGGAACTCAAAGTGATCCTCTTGCCCCAGCCTCCCAAAGTGGGATTACAGGCGTGCAACACCATGCCTGACTGTAATATTATTATAGCTGTAATATTATCATGCATTATTATGACAGACCAGTATTTGGATATTAAATTCCCTTGAAAGATACATTTGTGTCATTTAAAAGGATCAGTATTTTTCTTTATTCTGTAATATGTATTTCCTTTTTTATTTTTGTACTGGCCTGATCATTAGGGATACACACAGACTTATATTTCATAAAAGGCAATTTTCACTTAAAAGCATCTATTATTATGAGGCATTTGGCAGACTTTTGAGGTCTTATCTTGCATAGTTGGAAATTTCCTAAAGCATGAGATGTTTTAGCATTGACTGACCTGTAATCAGCAGAAGTCCCTGATGTGGCATGGAAATTAGAAGACAGCTTTTCCTTTTTTAATGTAAATTCTCTTTGTCCTGCTCAAAATGGGAGCTCTTAACATAACAGGGAGAAGATAAAGCCTGTCTGTTAATACAGGAGGGAAGGAGGCTTCCAGTAATAATGGAAACTGAGCCTCCTGGGAGTGTGTCCAGCAGTGATGGGGGTGTCTGATAGTCTGAGAACTGGGGTCCCCAGCATCAGTACTTTCTGAGAGTTGCTGTCCCTTCTGGTCCAGCCAGCCCTGCAGTCCGGCACAGTCTGGAGTGATGACAGTGGCAGAAGCAGGCCACAGGAGCTGTCATTGTTGTTTCTTCCCACTTGCTGCTTTTATTGGAAACAGAAGTGGATTCTTCCCTGTTCTGCTTTTCCTCCTCCTGTCCTTTAACTGCTAAATGGAAAGCAGATGGGAGAAGGTTGGCCGGGTGTGGTGGCACACACTTGTGATCCCTGTGCTGTGGAGTGCAGAGGTAGATCACAAGTTCAGGCTCTGCTGGGGTAGTCCAGTAACATAGTGAGTCCTGATGTCAGACAAAACAGAACAACAGAACGAGCAGAACAGAATAGAGCAACACAAAACAAGGCTAGGGATACAGCTCACGGTGAAGGCCCCCTGAGTTCAGCTCTCAGTGTGAGTCACACACACACACACATACACACACACCCATAAAAGTGAGAAGAGCTGGATGTGGTTGTGCACGCCTGTCATCCCAGTCCTTGCCCTGAGCTTGAGGCCGGTCTGAACTAAATAGCAATACTCGGTCACAGACACATCTGAGTCGGAGATAATGTTTACCTGTTGGTCACTTCCTGCAGTTCCCTGGCACGCTGTGATTCTGAGTTGTACAAGGTATGAGTAACAGGCCTAGAAAGAGAAGTGCAAGCCAAACCTTGTTAATGCAAGAGCTGATTTTCTGAAGAGTGGTGTGGGAAGAGTATGTTTTACTGAGGAAGTGAACACACAGGTACCTGTGGCAGCTGTTGTTTCCTAGAGCCTATACTAATGACACATTTCTAATCCTGACAGTTGTATTTATTTATTTATTTAATTTTGAGATAGAGTCACTGTGTAGTTTATGCTGGCCTTAAACTCACTGTGTAGCCCAGGCTGTCCTTGAACTTGTGGTGATCTTCCTGCCTCAGCCTCCTGAATGCTGGCATTACAGGCATGCACCACCATGCCCAGCTGAGACAATATATCTTGTGCCAACTGTGTGTATCAGTCTAGTGCTTTATATTGCTTTTTATTCTTATTTCCTTTTTTTTTTTTTTTCTAATACTATTCTCTATGACTTTTAAAGAATCTTTGGAATTTGAAAAACATTTCTGTGCAGAGTAGACTAATAGTTTTTCTTTCTTAAGTGGTGTGCCTATGATATTGCATGCTATAAACTCAAAGCATAGCACAGTTCCAGACCTGAAATTTTTTGTGAGCAACTCAGTGTATGAGAGAATGGGTTTGTAAACAGGTCGACATAGCTTGGCGTGGTGGTGCATGAGCGCAATCCCAGCCTCTGGAGGTCGAGGCAGGTGAATTGCAGTGAGTTTGAGGCCAGCCTAGGCTACATAGTGAATTAGAGAGAGACCCTGTGTCTAAAAACCAGAAAGAGAAAGTTTAGAAAATAGGTTAGCAGTGTTTGTTGACTGCATTGGTCAGCGTTTTGTAAGTCCGCTCAGGACACAGCGCTGACACCCACAGCCTGACAGAGGGGAGGTTTACTTGCCTTGTGGATTCAGATGCTTTGGTCCATGGTCTGCTGGCTTCTGAGGAGCAGAACTTATGTCACGGTGCCTAGGAAGTGGAGTGGGGAGCAGCACCAGAGAGGAAAGGGCCTGGGGACCTGAAGTGTGCTTTCCTAAGCTGGGAATGTCACCAGATCTGTGTACACCTGCAATTTCAGCCCTTAGCTGGCTGAGGCAGGAGGATTGCCGTGAGTTTGAGGGCAGCCTGGGTTACATAGTGAGCTCAAGGCTGGACTACATAGTGAAACCCTGTGTCAAAAACACAACAAAGGTGTATCTCCCTCTAATCAAATTGACATTGGGATTGAAAGCCACCCTGGTCATTTTTGTTGTTGTTGTTTTTGAGGGTCCCACTATGTAGTCTGGGCTGGCCTTGAACTTGCTATACTCTTGAGCCTTCCAGGTGCTGGGATTATAGGCATTTGCCACTATTTTTGATCTTTATGACCCAGTTAAGCAATGTTTAGGGCTGCAGGATGCTAAGTAGACATAAGGATGTGATTTTGATCCATTTGCATATGTTTACTGTTAGGGATGCATTGGGAGATGAAAGGGAGATCAAAGAAGTGGTCAAAATATGGTTTTTCTGTCACTTGACTAGAAGAAATGAGGAAGAAAAGGAAAAAAAAAAAAAAAAAAAGAGAGAATGTTTTTGTTGTTGTTGGTTTAGAGCCAGGGTCCTGCTATATAGCCCAGGCTGGCCTTGAACTTGGGGTGATCATCCTGCTTCAGCTTCCTGAGTCAGCTATCATGCTTGGCTCACAATGTGGGTTTGAATCTCACTTCCTGTTTGCTAGTTACTTGGTCAAAGACTAATCCTGCATACTCGTCTCTGTTCTGTGAATTGGAGATAACTACTAACTGTCTCCCAGGGTCCTGGGGCCCAGATAAAGAACATGGGGCAGAAAGCCTAGAGCTGTCGTAGCATGAATGGGATGTCTATCCTGTGGGTGTCAGTAATCCTCCCCTCCTCCTTGCCATCTGTCTTCACAGCCATCAGCACAGGAAGGCTGGTAGGTTGGACTTCCAAGTGTAGATTGTGCACACGTGCTCAAAGTGATAAAAATGCAAAGAGTAGGTAAGGGACAGAGACAGTGCCTGTGTTAGGATTTCACTCCTTCAATTGTTGGGCGAGCTTCTCCTGAACGCCTGCAGTGAGCAAGGCTCTGGGATGTGGACTGTGTGGGAAGCAGAGGCAGGAGATCACAGAGGCAGGAGGTTGCCGAGCCCAGGCTTTGGCTCTGGCACCAGCTTTGCCTGTTTCAGTAGTCTGTGACTGTGGGCAGGCACCAAAGTCACCTCTTCACCTGTTCTCTCGCTTGCTGCCTGAGGTAGGCAGTTCTCTTGTGAGCTTTAGCGTCTCTGCTTAGCAGCTCCATGATTGACTGATTGATTGATTTCTGGGTTTTTTTTTTTTTTTTGAGACTGGGTCTCACTCTGTGGTTCAGGCTGCCTTTGAATTCACTATGTAGCCCAAGTTGCCTCAAAATCATGGTGCTCCTCCTGCCTCAGTCTCCTGAGTACTAGAATTACAGGTGCACATCATCCCTGGCTGCAGCTCCCTGATTTCTAAGCAAAAATTGTTTTTCCTTTAAGCCTCATTTTATTCATCTCAAAAGAGCAACTCATATGAGTTGACCATCTCTGACCTGAAATGTTCTGGCACCTGAAATTTGACACATTTTAGTGCAGATAGGGTGCTCCCCAAATTTCTGATTTCAGTGCACTTAGAATTTTGCATGTTTGAATCAGGCTTGCTTAACCTGTGAAGTCCATGCAGACATGCCATGATCCAAAACTCTGAAGTCAGGAACACTTCCAGTCCCAAGCATCATTTTTTAAAACTAACTTTCTTTCTTTCTATTATGGCTGGCTTAGCCTGCCCTGGGGTTGGGGCTGGTTCAGCATGTGATGCCAGGAATTGAACTGTGGTCCTTGAGGGTGCCTAAGCTTGCCTAAGCAGGTGCTTTAGACTGCTGAGCTATCTCACCGGCCCCAAGCATCTTAAAGACATATCCACTCCAGCTGTAGAACTTCTTGCGCTGCTGTGAAGATGAAATGAAGCAACACAGTGGCCAGGATTGTGGCTCAGTGGTAGTGCACTTTGCTGGTGTGCACTTGCGCACGTGTGTGTGTGTGTGTGTGTGTGTGTGTCCCTAGGTTTGAGCCCATAAGGGACAGAGGAGAATGCAGGTAAGGTGCTTGGTGAATAGGAAGATCTTGATTTCATGACCAGCACTATTACTGTCCATTTGTCTCCTGCGTCTAGTCCATGTCCTTAAAAAGCTGGTGACCTGTGGGGGCCACAGACAGTAACAAGAGGCCATCTCTGTTAGGTCGTCCTGGAGCTGGAGGCTTAATGCAGCAGGCGCGCAGGAGGGGAACAAGTTCACCCTGTGTGATGCCGGGAAAGCTGCTGGGGAAGTAGATTTTGAGTGGGCTGAAAGGCGTCTGCTGGGTGGCAGAGGATGAGTCAGTGCTCCAGGCAGAATGAAATCTGGGCGCTGAAAATTTACAAGTCGCATCTGGAGTGCTTTGGGGCCAGAAGGCAGCGGCCGCCAGTGCCGGGCAAAGAAGCTGAACTTTGCTCTGTGTGGTGTGTGTCTGTGTATTTGAAACCCAGAACTTCAGTCCCTCCCACTCCCTCTTTGGCGACAATGGGGGTTGGATCCAGTCCTTTGCACTGAGCTACATTCCTACCTCTTTTTTTTTTTTTGGTGTGTGTGTGTTTAGTACAGGGTCTTGCTACACAGATTCGACTTGTAGTGATCCTCCTGTTTTCAGCCTCCCAAGACTGGGATTGTAGGTGTGTGCCACCACACAGTCTAAATTGCCACCTGTGTTCCTAGCTCTAAAAAAAAAAAAAAAACCAATTTGTTTTTTTGGAGACAGGGTCTTGCTAAATGGCCCAGGCTGGTCTAGTACTTGTGACCTTTCTACTTCAGCCTCTTTCAGGGTTGCAGCCAGTTTCCCTCTCCCCACCCACAATATCCAGACTTCCGGCTGGGCCTTCACATAACCTGGGACCGAGGGAAGAGAACCCAGTCGTCAACAGAGACTGCTGAAAAATGACAAACGTCAGTTTCAGTGAATAGATTCTTTACTAACCAGAGATGATTTTGAGATGAGACACCTGAGGAGAGGCCTGTAAACTGTCTGCTTAGAAATAAATGAACAACACTATAATTTATATTACTCACCTACTTTGGTGCTTGGCCACCTGGCTCCTGGAGGGACCTTTCCCAGCAGGGCAGGTGGTGTGCACCAACTTGGGTGGGTGGGGTTAGGAAGCCTTCCTGCCGTGTTGTTTTGCCTGATTCCTTTGCTCTTAGCTTGCTGTAGCTGCTGCTTCTTCTCAGTCTTTCTTTTCCTTTCTATAACTTTATGTTTTTTTGTTGTTTGGTTTATGAGAGGGCCTCTCACTATGTTGTCCAGGGTGGCCTAACCCATGGCAATCTTTTGCCACAGTCCCAAGTGCTGGGATGACAGGTGTGTGTCAGTGCGCCCACCAGTTTCTAAAACTTTTCTTACGCTTTCTGTGCTTTAGCTTCTTTAATTTTCATGGTACGAGCAGCTTATGATTCCTTCCATTTCCTGAGCGCTGTATAGAAGCCTGAGAAACCCAGGCAGAGAAACTTTGCCTTTTGGTGGATTTGCCTACTGAGAAATGAGTTAGTTCCAAATGAAAATGATGCTTTTCCAAGGGAAAAGAAACAGAACTGGAAAACAAACAAACAAACAAAACTCAACATTGTTCCAGGTGTGGTGGTGCACACCTGTAATCCCAGCACTTGGGAGGCTGAGGCAAGAGGGTCAGTGTGAGTTCGAGACTAACCTGGGCTACAGATGTGAGCTCAAGGCCAGCCTGAACTGCATGGTAAGACCCTGTCTCGAAAAGACGAAAGAAAAAAAAAAAAAAAAAAAAAAGAAGGAAGGAAAGAGAGAGAGAGAGAGAGAGAGAGAGAGAGAGAGAGAGAGAGAACTGGGGTGGTAGCTGCTTGTCTGACCACCCCCCGGCAAAACCCTGGGTTCTGGAAGAAACCATGTGCTTGTTCCTGTATAGTCAGCTTCACCTAGGGAAAATGTTGCCTGATATTTTTCTCTGTCTGATACTTTCTTCCCAAATAATGACACAGTAGCCTAAGCTGTGGGTCTGTACACTGACCCATGTGCTGTATTTAAGCTCACCAAGATGGTTTTTACTTTTTTGGTTTGTTTTATTTTGAGACAGGGTCTCCCTGTGTAGTTAAGGCTGAGCTTGAACTCACGATGTAGCTGAGGCTGGCCTCGAATTTCTGCCTTCCTCCTGTCTCAGCCTCTCCTGAGTGCTGGCATGATCGGTGGATGCCACCACACCCAGTTTACTTTTTTATTTTTGAGATACTGGGGACCAGTACTTTGCTGGGTACTTGTGCAGGCTTGGCAAGTGTTCTACTTACTGAGCTTTATCTCCAGCCAGTTTTTGAAAAAATTAGCTAGGTACAACTGTATGAGCCAGTAGTCCCAGGTATTTGGGAGGTGGAGGTAGGAGGGTTGCTTGGGGCCAGCCTGGGCAACGCAGAAGAATCCATTCCCTAAACAGTTATGGAACAGAACAGAGTAGGATAGACTAGGATAGTGCAGGATAGAATAGGCAATAGATATCATGGAAGGCCTGAAATATTTACTGTCTGGCCCATTACAAAAAGTTAAATCCTTGCCTCCCTCCTGAAGGCTGCTGAGCTTTGCTCTCAGGTACACGGCAGGAAGCACTACAGATCAAACGCTGGGCTAACTATAGCTCCGCACAATACTTTCCTTCTTTTTTTACTTTCTGAAGCTCTGTTCTAGAAGCGAAACTTCCTCTTTCCCCTTCAATGCTGCGCCTGCAGGGGGTACCTGCAGTATGTCAGACGAATGTTTCCTGATGGTATTTTTATTTTTTAGGTGCTGTGGAGCTAGAAAACTTGCCATTAAAGAAAGATGCCCTGAAAGAACTGGAATTACCATTCGAAGTCAAAGCTGGTATGTGAAACTAAAGGAGAGGAACAAAGCATGAAGTCTCAAATTGTTTGGAACATGAGAATGGAGAGTCTGGAGGTTGTGTCTGTCTGACTGGGAGGGGAATGATTAAATCTGCTGTGTGGTCTCTGGGCTGCTGTGTCACCGAGCTGACTTGGGCTCAGTGGTGGGAAGGTCACGTGGTGCCCAGATGGACAGAATCATCATCTTGGAGGGAGTTCGCATATTGAACAAGTACCCCAACTGTTTCATAAGTCTACTAACGCTGAGAACCTGTGTTCTGGATGGAGGGCTCTTACCCTAGGGAGCTGATTCTAGCTATCACTGAGAGATGGTTTATTCCTACTAAATAGGAGATGGGCCCTGCAGCAGTATGCCTGGCTCGCTGCCATTTTCTGAATGTGTGACCTTGGGTATGCTAAACACGCATTATAAAAGTCATCGTAAAGGTTTAAAATGAGATGAAAGAGTTAGGGATATAGCTCAGTGGTAGAGCACTTGCCTAGCATGTGTAAGGCCCCGGGTTCCATTCCCAGCACTGCAGAAAGAAAAAAAGATGTGAGGCTAATAGTAACTATGTCGTAGGATTATTCAGAAAAATATATGTGTTTAGGACATTAAAAATTAACTCATAGCAGTGTTCCGCATACTCAACTTAGGTTGGTAAGGAATAAAAATTCAAAACAAAAGTCTCTAATGACTGACCACTTAAAAAGTCAGCCCTTGTTAATGTCAAAAGACATTAACAAATGACGTTACCAAGCTATCATTGAATGATGACACCTGTAATCCCAGCACTTGGGAGACTGAGGCAGGAGGATCAGTGTGAGTTCGAGACCAGCCTGGGCTACAAAAGTGAGCTCAAGGCCAGCCTGGACTACGTGGTGAGACCCTGTCTCAATCAGACAAAAGAAAAAGAAAAAGAAAGGAAGGAAGGAAGGATGACCACTGGCCTGGGGAGATTGCTCAGTGGCCTAAGTGCCTGCCTGGTAAGCTCAAGGTCCCAAGTTTGATCCTAAGTACCAAAAAAAAAAAAAAAAAAAAACAAAAAAAAAAAACACAGAGAGAAAAGATGCCACTGCTGATAAGGTGCCATGTCGCTATAATCCCCTCCCTTGGGGAGGCTAAGGCCTGAGGATTGTGAGTTCTGGAAAACCCTGGTCTATACTGAGATCCTCTGCTCTAGAAAACAAGCAAAAAAGGATGACACTGGATGTTTTCAAAAGAGAATTATTTGAACAATGAAGGTTTAAGATACACTCTTTGGGAAAATTGTTGAAATTTTTAATATTTGTACAGTAATAACCCTTTATGCTTTGTGCATTTGTGCAAATGACTCTATTTTCTTATCTTCTTATGACCCTATTTTCTATAAAAAAAATAAAAGGCCAGCAGGGTAGCTCAGTGGTCTAAAGCACCTGCTTAGGCAAGCTTAGGCAAACACTCAGGGACCACGGCTTGATCCCTGGCACCACATGCTGCACCAGCCCCACCCCTTGCGTGGGGTGAGCTGGCCACAAAGAAAGAAAAGAAAAATGTAACGATATATTTTATTGTTCTCTTACTTTCAGAGTGCTGTGTAAACTCCCTTGATTTATAGTAAAATCACAGTGGGTGTGATAATAATTAAAATCCTTCATTGTAAAAAGTGGCATATGCGGCCAGCAAGATGGTTCAGCGGTCTAAAGCACCTGCTTAGGCAAGCTTAGGCAACTGCAGGGACCTTAGTTCAGTCCCCTGCAACACATGCTGCGTCAGCCTCACCCCCATGGCAGGCTGAGCCAGCCATAAAAAAAAAAGTGGCATATGCTTTCAGTTATAGTATAAATTATATTTTAAAAACTTTCATTTTTCTTGGTAAAATTCAAATTTTTCATTACTTGTAAAATTTCTTAATCCAGGCGTGGTGGTGTAGGCTTGTAATCCCAACACTTGTGAGGCCGAGGCAGGAGGAGCATTGTTGCAAGTTCAAGGCCAGCCAGGGCTACTTAGTGAGACCCTGTCTCAAAGCCAGCACGCGCCTCCCCCATCCTAGTCTTGCGACGCTGAAGATGGATCCCAGGGCCTTGTCTGTATAATGCTCTACCACTGAGCTGCACCCCTAGTCCTCATGACAACACCAGATGACCAGCTGGACAGTCCAGTAGCACATTTAAACATTTGGAGGAGCCAGGGTGTAGCTTAGTGATTGAGGGCTTCCCTAGGGTGTGTGAAGCCCTCCCTGGCTTTGATCTTCACTACCACAAAAAGAGGAAAACAAAAGAGAAGACCATTGTTAATGACACACTCTCCCCTGGAATCTAGCAGATGGATTCCACTGGATTTCTTGGTCTCAGAGGTTGGGATCCCATGGTTAGTGTGTGTTTCTTTCAGAGGTGGGGTACTGCTTGAGCTGTGTGGATCTCTTGAGAACCAGAAGAGCAGTTCCTATGGTCTACATTATTGCTATGGTGGTGTCTTGTGTCTTATAAATTAAACTAGTTTTTAAAATTATAATACAAAGCAAACACTTCCTAACCAAATAATAATAGAATAACAGTGGTTACCATACTGTGTACCATTATCTTCAAAGTAGTTACTCAGAGTAGAAGACATGAACCAAAAAGATTCTTATATAAAAAAGTAGATAATGCAGGGGTTGGGGAGACAGCTCAGTAGAATAAGCTCTTGCCTGGCAAGTGCAAGGTCCTGAGTTCAATCCCCAGTACATAGTGCAAAACTTTCTTTTCAATGAAGATAAACTAGAAATATAAATGAAATAAATTAGCATATATTGAAATATTTTTAAAGCAATAGAATATGTAATTTGGGGAGGTATTTGAACTTCTCCCTATTTCCTATTTATCTTGTCTGTTTTGCCCTTTATTTATGTATACATATATATTTTGGTTTTTTTCCTTACAAATTAAAAGAAAGCTTTTATTCGAGGAGGCCTGGCTCGAAGGTTCCTCATCAGCATGAACACTGAGGATTCTTTATCAGTAGTGTTTGTGATGGGTGCATTTAAGAGTGGATGTAATTCCCAACAAACACTTTCCAACCAGCCAGTTGACAGCCAGTAAGAATGAGTGGTGTGTCCCTGACTTGCCCAGGTGTCACGGCGAGAAAGACACCACCCTGAAGAGGCTTAAGGCGTGTTCCGCTGGGAGAGAGTTTCCAGAGGGGAGAGGGTGCATTTGGTGTGATGGATCTCAGGGAGCTTTTTCCACCTTGACTCATTATGTTTTGTTCCCAGCCTTAGCTCACTTCACATATGCAAGAGCCTGCTGCTTGTTTTTTAAAATTAAAAACAAATGATAAAATACATAAAGCACTAGAGAAATCCCAGGAAACAGGAGGAATTAATAGCATGTTCAGGAAGATAACAAGGCTTTCCTTGTCCTCCCAGGTTTCATTGGGAAGGTGACCCTCCAGATCCCCTTCTACCGCCCGCACGTGGACCCTTGGGTGATCTCCATCTCCAGCCTCCACTTAATTGGTGCCCCTGAGAAAGTCCAGGACTTCAATGATGAAAAGGAGAAGCTGTTGGAAAGAGAGCGTAAGAAGGCGCTGCTGCAAGCCCTGGAGGAGAAGTGGAAGGCAAGGCAGGGAGCCTGTGGCCTGAGGGGCAGTGTTGGGGACCTCAGGCAGGGGAGGCGCAGATTCTAACATGGGCTCTTTCCCTCGCAGAACGAACGCCAGCAGAAAGGGGAATCCTACTGGTACTCGGTCACTGCCTCCGTGGTTACGAGAATCGTGGAGAACATTGAGGTGAGAGCCCTGTGGACTCTCGTGAACAGTAAGCATGGAGCGGATCTTGGCCTGGGCGCGTTTCCCTCGCTGGCCCCTGTAACTTACGCACAGGCGGCTGCCCAGGCGTGTGAGAAGGAAAACCTGAAAAGCAAGTCCTGTGCTCTGTGGCCCACACAGGTTTTTCTTGCCTCAGCTGGTTTTGAGTAGGAGTTCCTTTTTCACTTTGGTGTTTAGATGTCAGAATCTCACTTGCTAAAGGATTTATCTCCCCAGAAGCCAGGTTCTCTGGGTCCTGATTGCAGTTTCAGGGCAAATGGTTTAACCTCTTTGATCTCAGCTTCTTCATCTGCGCAATGGGAGAGGTTGCACATCAGATGGGGGAGGTTGCGCAGTGGACTGTGAGTAGCGCCTAGGGCTGTTAGTCTCTCACTGATGCCTCTCGTGGCAGTTTGCTAAATTACAACACTATTAGCCACATTTTCAGTTTTAATTATACTGTTGTTTTGTCTTCAGAAGTTAGATCAGGCTGGGCTTGGTGGCACACACCAGCATTCTTAGCAGGTGGGAGGCTGAGACAGGAGGATTGTGAGTTGGTGGTAGCCTCGGTTATGTAGTGAGTTCAAGGCCAAGCCTGGACTACGTAGTGAGACCCTCAAAAAAACGAAACCAAGCAAACAGAAAACTTTTGATCAGGTTCCAAACTCATTTTCATGGATATCAGTGGGTTGCCTATGTGTCCAGGGGTTTTGTGCAATACCAAGGTTACCCAAGGCAGAAGGGCTCTGAGGGCGCCATGTTCCCACAAAGTACAGCTGGAAGTTGTTGTTGTCTCTCCACTTTGACAAAAGACTAGTGCCTTTGAGGCTACTGCTTTGAATTGTTTCAGGCTCCTACTTATGTAGTCGTTGTTATTCTTTTTTTTAGCACTGGGATTGAATCCAGGGCCTCAGGCAAAGGCTGTGCCACTGAGCTGCATCTCCAGCCCTATTGAACTTTTTTTTTTTGCTGTTTTGAGACAGGGTTTTCACTATGCCATCCAGGCTGCTCGTGAACTCCCTGTGTAGCCCAGGCTGGCCTTGAACTCTTGGTGATCCTTGTGCCTGAGCCTTTGAGTGCTGGAATTATAGACGTGCACCACCATACCTGGCCAGCTCCTTGCAGTTTGAAATAGCCTCTTGCTAAATTGTCC
The DNA here is from genome assembly GCA_004027915.1 of Capromys pilorides. Classification (NCBI taxonomy): domain Eukaryota; kingdom Metazoa; phylum Chordata; class Mammalia; order Rodentia; family Capromyidae; genus Capromys; species Capromys pilorides. The sequence goes on from PVKN010006749.1 coordinate 13,035, forward strand.
AAGCTGGCCTCAAACTTGGGATCCTTTTGTTCAGTTTTCTGAGTAGCTGAGATTTCAGATGTGTGCTAGTATGCATGGCTGTTTATGTTTGGCTGTCATTGATTTTAAAGAAAAAATCCATCATTATTTAGTTTTTTAGACAAGGTTTTGCTGTGTATCCTAGGCTGGCCTTGGACTCACTGTGACCTCTTGCCTTAGCCTTCCGATTACAAGTGTGTGCCATGGGTTACTTATATCTTAGTTTGAACAACAACTGTGTTGAGCTACCCCCTTCATAGTCCAGAAAGCTCACCCTTTTAAACATAGTGTGTTTGGTACATTTACGAAATTGTGCCTTGATCACAGCTGTATAATTTCAGGACATTTTCATCAGCCTCAAAGCAATGTCACTCCCATTGGTTGCCATAGCTGTTCCCCTCCGTCCAGCCACTAATCTGTTTTCTCCGTGGACTTTCTTGTTCTGGGCTTCTCCTACCACATCAGTGGACTCGTGTCCCGCGGGCCCTGGCCGTGCTCCTTCAGCATAGTGTTCTCAGGGCTCACCAGAGTGGCCTGTGTCAGTGCTTCATTCCTTTTACGATGAGCTCATGTATTGCCTTGCACGGATGGCCAGAGATAAGCAGAGCCGTGCCGTGCCCTGCCCTAATGAAAGCCGTGGAAATATTTCATTCAGTCCCTGTTCACTGGAGGGGAAGAGCTGAGCTCCATTCCGATTTGTGCCCAGGCAGCGGAGCTTAGAAGGGGAGCTGGGGAGTGGAGGGAGTGGGAGTGGGAACCAGAGCTCAAGGTTGGGGAGAACTGCGTCTGCTAGCAGGCCGTGTTCGGTGGGTCACTGTGATGGGGCCAGGGCAGAATCCTTCCCTACAAAGACATCCCTGAGTTCAGTCTGTCTGTCTATCACTTGCCTACCTTTGTATCTACCTATCTGAGAAGGAATTAACATTGCAATCTTTTAACTGTAAGAAAGGTCAGCAGCCTAGATCAGGGATTGGCTAGAACAGTTAATTCTTTGATAATCCTGAGCTTTTCTAGGAAGAGCTCAGGAGGAGATTTTCTCTGGTGATACAGCCTGGGAGTGCAGAGACTGTGTTAGTTTGGTCAGCTCTTTCTCTTTTTGAGACAGGGTCTTGCTACTAGTTCAGGCTGGTCTTGAACTCCCTATTTTGCTCAGGCTGGCAAATCATGATGATCCTCTTGGGTCAACCTTTTGTTTTCCATTCATCTCAGTTTTTTCTATTTTTTGGCTTTTGTGAATAATCTCACTAAAGCATCTATAGCATTTTATATGAACACGTTCTTGTTTTCCTTGAGTAGAATTATTGAATCATATGGTTTACTTTTTGAGAAACTACTAAGCTCTTTTCCAGAGAGACTGTGCTGTGTTACACTTTACCAGCAGTGCATCAGCATTTTGGTTTCTCCCCCTCCTGAACACTTGTTACTGTCTGTCTTTTGGTTACATCCACGCTACTAGGTGTGAAGTGAGCTGTTGTGGTTTTGATTTGCATTTCCATGAGTGCTCATGCTGCTGACAATCTTTCCATATGTCTGCTTGCTATATATGTATTTATGCTTGTGTGGGAATGGAGCCTGGGCCGCATGCATGCATGCTAGGTGCTGGACTGCTGTGCTACTGAACTATACTGCTAGCAGTTTTTTTTTTTTTTTTTTTTTTTGTGGGGATGTGGGTGGGGGGGGTTGTGCATAGAAATATCTGTTGAAATCTTTTGATTATCTAAAAAAAAATCAGTTTATTGGGCTGGGGAGATAGCTCAGTGGCATAAGTGGCTGCCTGGGAAGTGCAAGGTCCCGAGTTTGATCCCAGCTATCACCAAAAAGAAAAAAAAGTCAGTTTATTACATTTTTTATTATTGTGTATTTCCTTAATTTTTTTTTTTTTAATCTTTTATGTATTTGATACAGGTTCTCACTGCACAGCTTGGTCTTGTAGTGAACCTCCTGTTTTCAGCCTCCCCAGTGCTGGGATTACAAGGGTGTGCCGCCACGCATGGACTCTGGCTGGCTCAGTGCACTGGGGATCGCACCCAGTCCCTGTGCTTGCCTAAGCAGGCACTTGGTCTACTGAGCTATCACACCAGTACTCTTTTATTGTTTTTTGATTTATCATTTTTTGTTGAGTTCAGGTTGTTCTTTCTATATTCCTGAAGGTAGTCCCTTATCAGATATATGATTTAGAAGGAATTTCTCCCATTTTATTGACTGTCCTTTTACTTTCTGTTACTGTTTTTTAATGCATTGAAACAGAGTTCCTTTTCTATAGCCCACTTTGAGGGATAAGGGGAAATGAACGTATACAGTACTTATATAGTTATATACAAAATTCTTTTGCTGAGCTGTAAGATACAAGATTAAGATATTGAGAAGGGGAAGACCAGTTATCTGCACACAGTGGATTACTGTATTTAAACCACCTCCCTCACACCTCTCCCTCTCCCAAGCTGGGCTCAGAATCACTATCCTTCTACCTCAGCCTCCTAGAGTGCAGGGATTATAGGCATGTGCCATCATGCCCAGCTAAATGTTTCTTTGAATTCTCTTCTAGAATGATGTAATGGGGTAGTTTACCTTTCTTTTTGAGGTAACGCTGCTCACAGTGAAGTGTTACTTGTGCCAGGTGTGGTGCTGCATCCTATAGTCCTAGGAACTCAGGGGGCTGAGCCAGGAAGATTGCAGGCTGAATAACTTAGTCAGATGCCATCCGGATAAAAAGGCTGGGATGCACCAGAAAATACTTGCTTAGCACATGTGGGCCTCTGGGCTCCATTCCTCTGTACTGAAGAAAAACTGTCCTGTGCAGTTTTCGATTCTAGTACTTTTAACACCTTGTAGGATACTTACTGTGTGTGTTATGTTTGTGTAAAATTCTTGTGGTTAACTTCAGTGGAAAGGTTTACTAGGGCAGTGTGACCCCTGCCTGCAGTTTGCTAAGTGGTTTTTCTTCTTTCTCCCCTTCACAGTTAAAAATTCAAGACGTCCATTTACGCTTTGAAGATGGCATCACCAGTCCTGCTCATCCGTTCGCATTTGGTGTCTGTATAAAGAATGTGTCCATGCAGAATGCTCTGAGTGAGCCCGTGAGTATGAAATAAGGCTGCGGTCTCCGAAAGGAGCAGCGTTCTAGGGAATTGGGGCTCCGAAGTGTCCCACCCGGTGGTGTGGAATGGAATTGCGTCCTTCCCTCCTGTGTTCCCTGGCAGCTATGCAGATGTTTATCTGCAGGAAAGCTTAATCCACTGAGACAGGGAAACAGATGATGTCTTCTGACCTTTGGTCACATCATTTATACCCAAGGACAGTAAGGTGCGGCGGGCTTCCGTCCTGGATTCTCTTCTTCTGCATGCCCTCCTCGGGGAAGCTCGCTGTCTCAGTTTCAGCCGCTACCCGGGAGTGATTGCTCATGGCTTCCATACCTTGAGCTCCCTTCTCTTACTCTCTCAGGCCCACACATCCATGTTTTTTAAAAACACTATGATGGGAGCCTCTGTGGTGCTTTGGGTTTGATGGATGCCACATTCTGTTTGTTTATATTCTTCACAATCACTTTTGACACCAGCTAAAATGAGTTTCCCTTCCCATACCAAGCTCTTTCCACAAACACCAACCAGGTATCTTGCTGTTGCCTGCAGTGTCACTGCAGCCAGAACTCCTGCAGCCTCTGCAGGTCAGTCAGGCTTGTGGTGGGTCCTGCTTCAGACCTGAAGTCTTCACTGCTATACCACTTGACACCAGTCAAATTGGGAAATTCAGCTGTTGTTGCTTATTTCTTTTAGCTTTGGGAAGGGCAAATAAACACGTAGGCTCATGTAGGGGAGCTTAGCATGTGACCTCATGCTGGTTTGTAGTCCGGTCTGTATGGGTCCAGTGCATAGTCCTGGCCCCCAACTGTGATTGTGTGCAATTTTTAGTTAACAAAACAGACAATACCTACTAGCTTCTGAGCCCCTTTATGTGCTAGGCACTGCTGCTAGTGCTTTCTATGATGTAGTTCATTTAATTCTCTTGTGTTTTCTCTGCCAATGTTGTCCTCGGATGACAGTTGAGGATGCTAAAGTGTAGAGATGAAGTGGCACCAGGCAGACCTGTTCTCAAGCAAGGAATGGCACATAAAAGGGGCTGGGGGCATCACTCTTTCTGTGTCTGCTGGTTTCTTTTTTTTTTCCAGAACCAGATATTCAACTTAGGCCCTTGCGCTTGCCAGGCAAGCACTTATTCTGCTGAGCTATTTCCCCGGCCCCAATGGTTTCAATCTTTGGTGCCAGAGACAGCCAACCAACCAAGTAATCCATGTCGAGTGGCTCCATAACACCAAAGTGTGAAGCCCAAAATCTGTAGTGTGGTATCTGCTTCCTTTCCTGGTGCACTTATTTTCACAGGGTGCTGTAATACAGTGGATGGCTTAACACAACAACAATTTATTTCAGAGGCCGGAAATCTGAAATCAAAGGGTGCAGCAGGGCTGGTTCCTTCTGCAGGCTCTGAGGGAGAATTCGTCCCTTGTGTCTCCTGCTCTGGGTGATTGCTTGAGTGTTAGGCATTCCTTGGCTGTCTCAGTGACTTTTGTTGCTGAGACAAAATAGCTGACACTCAGAACTAAGGAAGGAAAGGTTTATTTAAATCATACCTTGTGGCAATTTTAGTCCATACTTAGCTGGCTCCAAGATAGGGTGGCACATGGCAGAAGGCAGCAGTTCATGGCATGGGCAAATAGCAATGCTGCAAGAGTAAAAAGGGCCTCTTTTCCCGCCCTTGTATTGTTTGCAAGCTACTTGCTCCAGGGTGGGTATAGCACTCCCATGCATAATCCCAGCATTGGATCACGAATCAGCCATAAACTCTAGAAGCCCACCTCCTGGCTGTGTGAGGCTTTAGGGGACATTGAGATGCAAACCATAGTATTGGCCTGCAGTGTACCACTCCAGTCTCCACCTCTGTCTTTAGCAGGTCTTCTCCTGTCCACATCTTTTTTTTTTTTCTTTTTTTCTGGTAAAGATACCACTCATTAGATGGGGACCTACGCTCATCCAGTATGCCCTCATTTTAACCTAATTACATCTAGCAGACCCCGTTTTCAAATAAAGTCACCTTCAGGGCTTGTGGGCCAATGGGATGTCTCCTGTGGAGGTCGCACTATCTAACCAGTATCCCGAGTAAGAGTGCAAGGTACTTTTCTCAGTACTGTACTTAACTCCTCCCCTACTGCAAATAGTGCTCATGCACAGGTATCTGTGCTGCTCCAGACCTACCCCGTTACGTAGGTATGTTCTCTAGCCCCGAAGACATCGGGCCTTTGTAGCAACCCCGTTCTTTCCTCCCATTCAACTGTTTGTGTTAAATGTATACATATTTGACACCTGCATAGTGCGATTTTCTGTGTGCTCGTACATCTTCTGTATGCTTCTTCTGTTCTTCTGCATCATTAAATTTATTTGTGTGCCTATTTGGGAATCCCCAGCAGTTAGGGGATTCAAGCCATGTTTTAGTTTAGTTTTATATCCTTGGCAGATGCCTGGTGCTTTCCACATGGTTTGTTGACTGCACTAATAGACCTGTGAGTAATGACAGTCACCCTGTTTTCTCTCCTGTTTTTCTTTCCCTAGGTCCAGAAACGAATGAGGAAGAAACGATTAGACGTGGCGGAGTTTAGCATCTACTGGGATGTCGATTGCACCTTGCTGGGGGATTTGCCGCAGGTGGAGTTACAGGTATGGATGGCTCTGCTAGCGGGCTTTACCCTGAGCACGGAGTGGAGGTGGCGTGGGGTCCCCGCCTTGCAGTTGTTTCCTTCTGCAGCTGACTTCTGTTCTTGTTGCTCTCTTCTTCCCCAAGCATCACCATCACAGTACCTTCAACATTGAACAAGCTAGGTTTGTCCTGGCTCTGTCAGTCTGCCTGTCTTTCTCAGTGCCAGGGACTGAACCAATGGGCTTACGCATGCTAGGCAAGCGCTCCATCGTGAACTACATTCCTGCCGCTTAAGGTTTTCTTTCTTTTCTCTTTTTTTTTAGGGAAGGGTCTACAGGGTGTTCAGGGTCTCACTGCTAGATCAGACTCATAGTGATCCGCCTGCTTATAGCCTCCCAAGAGCTGGGGTTACAGATGTGCAGCACCATGCCCAGTTTCAATTGCCATCTTAGTGCACCCCAGAGGCAGGACCGGCACCACACCAGCAGGCCCAAGGATTGAACCTCAGACCCCTTCACCTACTTGCAGACACTTTAATCTGCTGAGCTATTTGGCCAGCCTGTGGAGTTGAACTTGTGAGCCTCCTGAGTAGCTGATCTTCCTTTTCTCTCTCTCTCTCTCTCTCTCTCTCTCTCTCTCTCTCTCTCTCTCTCTCTCTCTCTCTGTGTGTGTCTCACTTTGTAGTGCAGCCTGATCTTGAACTCAGTGTGTAAGCCTAGGCTAGCCTTGAATTCATGGCGACCCTCCTGCCTCAGCCTCCTGAGTGCTGGCTTTATAAGTGAGTGCCACCAGACCTGGCCCAGACTTGGTTCTTAAAGAGGAGCTCTCTCACTGTGTTGCATGTTGAATGGTGGCATTCCCCTAAGAGATACTTAAAAAGCTGTAAGTCATCAGCTATGAAGTGTTACTGTTTGCAGAGGATAAAAAATAGTTTAGTTTAATATTTTTATAAAGAAATTGTAGGTGGTTTAAGAGAAATGGGGGAAAAATGATTCACTTTTCCTCTGCCCAAGGTTATCTTTATCTTTGGCTTGCAAGCTGTTGTGCAAAATGGTTTTTGGTTTTGCTAATTCTTTTAAAAAAAAATACGGTTGCCTTATCATAGCGTATTACATAGCTATTTAGAGTAGAGGGGCAGATCTTTATGATGAAGAAATATGTGACAGTCTCTAAGATAGTATTGAGGTTTTAAGCATGGAAGGCAGGCAGCTTTTGCACCATCTGTATGAGAAAGCAGCCCTTAGCAGATTTGCCCGGGTGAAGTGCACGTAGTGTGCCGGTGGAAGACCCGGAAGCCGGGCGGCCCATTTGGAGTCCCTGGCGAGGGTAAATGAGTAGGGCAGGACAGACACATTTTGTCCTTTCTACCTTTTAAATTTTAGCATATATGTTGCAGAAGGGAGCACATCCTTTTAATTTTAAACCATGTGAATGTGTTACCTGTGGAGAAACAAAAGAGTGCTTTACAATACGAGGGAGCCTTAGGGTGCAGTTTTAGACTGTGTTTGGGTTCTGCTGTCACATGCTCTAGGTTAGGTAAATTTACTCTTAGGACACAACCTGGAGCTCAGTTCCAGGAACAAGAGGAAGGCCAGTCTGAGCAGAGCAAGTGTTCTTGTGACGTGCAGGAGGCCATGGCGAAGAGCATGGAGAGCCGCAGCCACCACTACATCCTGGAGCCGGTGTGCACCTCTGCGCTCTTGAAGAGAAACTGCTCCAAGGAGCCTCTGCGGTCCCGGCACAGTCCCCGGATTGAGTGTGACATTCAGCTGGAGACCATTCCCTTGAAGCTCTCTCAGGTACTGCCAGGCCAGCAGCTAGAGGGGAAGGGAACACGTTCATAGTGGCTGCAGACCGCGAGCGTCTTCAGCAGGAAGGAACGTGCTGGCCTGTGAGCTCAATTGCCTCTAGCTCAAAGCTGTGTTACACACGAGATCCACTCTCTGTGGATCTAAATTGGCCTCATCTCTAGTGAGTTTTCACTTAGTGTTAAATGTTGAGTAAAGAATTCAAGAAATTCAGTAAATACACACTGTCCATGGTCAGAGCAACATGCCCTCGCTGCACTGGATTTTAGGTCAGTGGATTCACTAGTATGAATTGTTCTTCTTGGGTGCAGCTGTTAACTGAGTGAAAGAAGCAAATCTGTTCTAACCTAGTACTCTCAATCTCTAACAAAAAGCTACAATACAGGCAGATCATGGGATTCCTGAAGGAGCTGGAACGGAAGGAGAGGCAGGTGAAGTTCCGGAAGTGGAAACCAAAAGTGACGCTGTCTAAGAAGTAAGACTTTATGCATGCTGGGCTCATTTTCTAGTACATCTTTTTATTCAGAAAATACAGATTGGAAATGACTCATTATCCTTTATACATGGTTAGAGGTAAAAGTGTGTTTGGTTTTTCTATTCCTTAAAATGTCATTCCTGGGGCCGGCGAGGTGGTTCAGTGGTCTAAAGCGCCTGCTTAGGAGGGCCCAGGCAACTGCGGGGACTGCAGTTTGATCCCCGGCACCACATGCTGCGCCAGCGCCACCACCAGGGCAAGCTGAGCCAGCCACAAAATGAATAAATAAAGAAACAAACAAACACAACAAGCAAACAAATAAATAAATAAATAAAATTTAAAAAAAAAAAAAAGTGAAAATTCTAAAAAAAAAAAGTCATTCCTATTATCATTATTGACATTTTTATTATATATTCAATTAAAGTTTACTTTTAGATCTATGGTGAGATTCGTTAGATCCTCTTAGTCTAATTTGGCAGAGAGACTGATGTTCATGTGATGATGTCTGGTATATGTTGAATGCTCTATAATATTCTTTTTTTTTTATTTTATTTTAGGGAAAGGTCTATAGGGTATTCAGGGTCTCACTACTAGATCAGACTCGTAGTGATCCGCCTGTTTATAGTCTCTCAAGAGCTGTGATTATGGGCCCACGCTACCATGTCCAGTCTCAATTGCTGTCTCAGTGTGCCCTGGAGGCGGGGCTGGCATGGCAGGCCTGGGGATTGAACCCTTGGCCCCTGCTCCTGTTCTCAGGTGCTTTAATCCGCTGAGCTATTTGGCAGGCCCTCCTGTAATATTCTTTGAACTTTTTTTTTCTCTTTTCTTACTGGTGCCTTACACATGTTAGGCAAGTGCTACACCACTGAGCTATATAACTCCATCCCTGATCCTGCTTTTTTTAATTTTTATTTTTGAGATAAGGTCTCGCTCTAGTTCAGGATAGTTTTGACCTCACTATGTAGCCCAGGCTGGCCTTATACTCATGGCTCATGGCAATCCTGCTCAGCCTCCCCAGAGCTGGGGTTGTAGGCATGTACCACCAGGCCTGGCCTGATTCTGCTTTTTATTTTATTTATTTATTTAGATCCTGGGGATAGAACTCGGGCCCATGCACTTGCCTGCTTATGCTGTTGAGCTATTTCCCCAGCCCAGATGTCTCCCCCCAGGCTGTTTAGTTAACTTATGTCCATTACTCTGCACTTTGTAACTTCCACAATGAAAATAAAGTCTCTTTTGTGTTATAGTGATAAACTTGACCAGTCTGATACGTTAAAACTTTTTAAAGATCCTACATATTTCAATGTATTTTCCTAGAAACTCAACTGAAATTTTTTCCCCCTAGCTGGAACCTATGGCTCAGTCATCCTGGGCAGGCACTGCATCATGGAGCTTTAGTTTAAAATCTTTAGTGGTCAAATCCTTGATAGTTTGGAAGGGTGATGTTTGTTTCACTGGCAACGCTTGGGTTTCTCTCAGTGGAGGGAATGAGCTCTGGTGGTACAAGCCAGTGGAGTACTGTTGTTATTGATATGCAAGTTGGGGATCTGTTACTTGGTATTCTCTAGTAGCAGGTTTGCTTTCCTGCAAATCTGGTTTAGGTTCATATTCGAATGACCCTGGACACAAACTGATGGCAGATAAGAGAGAAACTGTCTAGGAGAAGTGGTGTTGTGTGGGTTGCCCTGGGCTAGCAGCTTTGTGGTTGTTTTGTTGTAAGAAGTGATACATTGCTGTGGACTCTTTCAGCTGCCGGGAGTGGTGGTATTTTGCTCTGAATGCTAACTTGTACGAGATCAGAGAGCAGCGAAAGCGCTGTACCTGGGACTTCCTGTTGCACCGTGCCCGAGATGCTGTATTTTACACTGACAGATACTTTAGCAAGTTGAAAGGAGGCTTACTTTCTGCAGAAGACAAGGTGAGTGGACTGTTGCTTTGTGTTTCTTCTTTTCATCCAGAAGGTAAGGCAGGAGGAAATGGGATCTGTGAAGGCAAGTAAGCAGATGGCCAGGCCATGGGGCAGGAGGGAGGGGAGGTGGGCATGGTCCTGCTAGACCTTTGTGCCCACAACCCTCTCTGCATTCCTCTGAGTAAGTTATTCAAAACCTGATCCTAGTCCTATCTTTTAACTGACATTCCTTCAGTAGGCTTTTCCAAAAAAGAGGACCAGTGCTTTCCCTCTGGCACCCGCTGTGTGGTAACCAGGGCATCTGTCCATCCTGCTGGCACCCTGCTAGGCTGTGGCCTCCCCACTAGGTCAGCACTTTCTTCATCTTTCCCTTCCTGAGGGCTGTAACCGATCCCTGTGGCCTTGGACCTGTGTTGTCTGCAGTCCTGGTGACCTTAGGTGGCCTGCTTTTAACTCTTTTTCTTCCTTTGGTGTTGGTGGTGAAGGTAAGGCCAGGCAGGAGGGTGCTGTAGTGGGGAAGGCCAGCTTACCTGTCAGCGCCTGTGGATGAGAGGTTCCATATCCTGTGCATGGTTCTGGCTGGCGATGCCTTCTGTCTGCCTGCGTCATGATCTGCGAAGAGAAGGCATTGGCCGTGCTGTGTTCCTTGCTGCATTTTGCTTTTGTGTACCTCAGGCTTTGTGACAGCAGCGGAGACCATGTCTAGTATTTCAGGCCAAGTAATATCTTTTAATGGACCATTTCTTCAGTAGACTTGAACAAGAAAAGAGGAGTATGGCTTTTCCCTTGGCACCCCCTGCGTGGCCACCAAAGTGTCACTCCACCCTGCTGGTACCCTGCTAGGTTCTGGCTGTGGCCTCCACACTAGGTCAATGCTTTCCTCATCAGTGTCTGGCGTGGTGATGTAGGAACCTTATGAAGAGGGTGGAATAAAGCAGACATTTTAGTTTTGCTTGATTTTCTGGAAGGTGCAGACAAATTTGGAGGGAGAGACATAAACCTATGAGTTTCCCCTGACATGGGCACATAAATGTAACCTCCTTTTTCTTAATGTTAAGGAATAAGGTGCAGTTCAAGGTACTGGTAGCTAACTCTTCCTTTCTGGAGGTGCTGGAGACCTTACTTAGGGTCTCGTGTGTGCTAGGCAAGTGGGCGGCCGCTGAGCTATGTCTAGCGCTCTGGCATAGGCTGGCTGGATGGCTGGCAGGCCCTTAGCGTGTTGCTGGCTACCACTGCCTTTTTCTGCCAAGTATAAGACTAGTGAAAGCAATCTTTTTTTTTTTTTTTTTTTTTTTTCTTTTGTCTTTTTGAGACAGGGTCTCGCTATGCAGTTTAGGCTGGCCTTGAGCTCACTTTGGTAACCCAGGCTGGTCTTGAATTCACACCGATCCTCCTGCCTCAGCCTCCCAAGTGCTGGGATTATAGGCGTGTGCCACCACGCCTGGGTAAAGCAATCATGTCGTTGCTCATACACCACATGGTGCCAGGGGTCTGCAACCTGGCTGTGCAAACGTGGTCCTCACTCAGAAGTGGGAAGAGTGGTAACTCCCATGCCCCCTCTGGCCAATGAGCCAAAGTGTGGGAAGTGTGGCATCATGCTCAGCACAGCGTAGGATATCACAGCAGCATGGTAGTAGCCCACAGAAAATTAAATAGTGTTCTGCTTGACTTACCAATAGTTATAAAAGCTGTGAAGCTTGTTAGGGGTGTTCTTGAGGCTAGGTAGAATCTGCTGGATTAAACTAGAAGTTGTAGTCAGGGGCTCAGGTGTTTCCCATTTCTTGGTCCTCCTCGGGAGTGTTGGGGCCAGTAGGTTCCCTTGTGGCACCTGTAGTCATTTGTGAGGTGTCCAGGTCCTCTGGAGCTACAGGGTCTTGTTTGGTTTGTTTCACTTTCACTGTAACAGGAGGAGATGCGTCGGATTGAGGATGAGCAGAGCTTTGAGGAATTGAAGATTTTGCGTGAACTGGTTCATGATCGCTTTTATAAGCAAGAAGAGCTAGCAGAGGTAAGAGGCCCTCTAGCTTTGTCTTTGGGGCAGTGCACTGCTAGTACTTTCGCTTCTGTGTGGCCCAGACGGTAGTCGGCGGCACAGCACTGCTTGCTGCTGTCCGAGGTGCCCACTCTTGCTCCTTGTGTTTGCAGAGTCTGCGGGAGCCTCAGTTCGATTCTCCAGGAGAGCATCCTGGGGACCCAGATGGTGGTGGAAGCAGCGGCATGCTGCAGTACCTTCAGTCCTGGTTCCCTGGCTGGGGTGGCTGGTATGGACAGCAGACCCCTGAGGGCAAAGCCATGGAGGGACTCCCCACAGAGCAGCAGGAGCAGTGGACCCCTGAGGAGATCCTGGGTATGCTGGGCACCGGCCTGCGTGTACCTGTCTGCCATGGCAAAGGCATGGCAGAACCCTTGGTTCATAAAACTTGGGCTATTGTTTGTGCTGTGGTCCTGGTCCTTTTATTTTTATTATTTTTTGGGTTTTTTTTTTGAGACAAGGTCTCACTGTATAGTCCAGGCTGGCCTTGAACTCACTGTGGAGCCCACACTGGCCTCAAACTCCCAGTGATCCTCTTGCTTTAGCTTCCCCAGTGCTGGGATTACAGGTGTGTGCCACTATACCTGGTACTTGTAGCCCAGAAACACTGGAAAACGGTTGATTTTTGTTGAGCAGAAACAGAGACAAGCAATGTGTTGGGGGAGGTCTCCTGTGCAAGTTCATGATTACGAATGAACACTGGGACAGTTTTGAGTAGATTGGAGTGGCAGCTATTGGAGAACTAAAGCATGTTCATGTATTTAAGTGAGAAAAACCCCAGAGCCTGAACACTGGCTTAGGGAAGCTCTTGGGACCTGCATTGTCCCTTGGGAGAGCCACAGCCATAAGTGCCTATTTAGGTTACTTACAATTAAATAGAAGTGAAAAGTTAGTTTATTAGCTGCACGAGCCCCCTGTATCACAAGTGCTTGTAGCCACATGTGGTTGCTCTGTGTTGTCCCGGGCGACCCAGACAGGGTACTTCACCATACAGGACAGTGCTGCCTCATACTCTACTGTGAATTGGGTGCCGCCTCTCCTGATACATTGGTAAGAGCCCTTCTAAGACAGTTAGGGCTGTTTTACATTAACTAGTAGAGTGGTTGTCCAGTTCCTTGAATTCCTTCCCTAACAAAGAGTAAAGTTTTAAACAGAGCCGATCGCTGTCTGGTTATGCTTTTGTATATCTTGACGGGAGTTTATTAAAGCCTGTTCTTCCTTATCACGTAGGCACTGAGGAGTTTTTTGACCCCACTGCGGATGCCTCGTGTCTGAACACGTACACGAAGCGAGATCACGTCTTTGCCAAACTGAATGTGCAGCTGCAGCGCGGTACAGTGACTCTGCTCCACAAGGAGCAAGAGACTCCTCAGATGAACGAAAGTGCATTCATGCAGCTCGAGTTCTCAGGTACTGGCCCAGAAGCAGCTGCTGCTGCTTCCTCCTAGGTGCTAGGGTCAGGGCGGTTCCCATTATTTGTGGTGGTTACAGTCTAGCAAGTTGTCACAGACAGACTGAACCATTGCTCCTAAGGGAAGTTCTGAGTTAGAGGCTTGTGAGCCTCTGAGCCTGTGATTTCGCAGTTGGTTCATGTGTAGCCTTTTCTTTTTAATGAGTTTGTGTTTAAAGATATCTTTAAGCTTGAGGTAATGTCATGTGTCTGTAGCCCTGTCTACTCAGGAGGCTGAAGTAGGAGAATTGGAAGTTCCGGAAAACACGATGAGACTATATATCAAAATTTTTTAAAAAACGGCTGGAAATGCAGCTTAGCTGTAGGGTGTTTGCTTATTGTGCATCTGGCCCTAGGTTCAGTTCCTATTATAAAAATTTAGTATATGGGCTGCTAACGCTAGCACCCCATTATAAAAATTAAAAGAAAAGATGTATATGAAAGATTTTTTTTTTTTCCCCTGGCTCAGGCTGCCATAAGGGTGGGTCTGGGGATCGAACCACCTTCCCCTGTGCCTCACTGGGATTGCCGGCGCAAGTGCTTAAACCACTGAGCTAACCTGAAAGCCCCCTTTAAGGTTGAGAAGGATTTTTTTTTTTTTTAATAAAGAAATGATATATGTGAAAGTGTGTGTTTGGGTATGTACGTGCTGTTAATGAACTTTACTAGCCTACAGCAGTGTAATTTATGCCCAAACAAAGCTGCTCTGTTGTAACATTTTTGATGTGAAGTGAATAACAGCCTTCCTAGGTTATGAACAGAGCGCAGCACTTCAGCACTGTGCTTAGCTATTCGAGTCATTTGCAGGCTAGGCACGAGCTCTGCCCTTGAGCTGCATCCCCAGCCTATGTGACCATTTTAAATAGCAAGATCATGAATGAAAAATACAGAAAAGGCAAAGCAAGGCGCTCCAGGTAGAACAGAAAAAGCATGCTGCTTGCAGCATGGGGACTTGCACAGCAGGCAGAGTCTGTTCTGTTGGAGCTCGGCTAGGAACGGGCACATTAGATGGCTCAGTCTTCTGTGCCTCTGCCTAAGTGACCAAGAAGGTGCCGTGCAAGTGTTGATTTTGGGGTTACAGATGTATTTTGGTAAGTAGGTAAAGGTGCCCATACAAAGTCTATGAATAACATGTCTGGGATCACATGTGTCTGAGTGCTTTTTGAAGCTTTGAATTAAAGATGTAGATAAATACTCAGTGGTTTGGATATCTGCCAGTAGTTTTTCCGTTATAATCATCATTATTTTTGTCTTTTTTTTTTTTTTTTAATTTTATTTATTTATTTATTTGTTTGCTTGTTGTGTTTGTTTGTTTATTTATTCATTTTGTGGCTGGCTCAGCCTGCCCTGGTGGTGGCGCTGGCGCAGCATGTGGTGCCGGGGATCGAACTGCAGTCCCCGCAGTTGCCTGAGCCCTCCTAAGCAGGCGCTTTAGACCACTGAACCATCT
>PVKN010006750.1:0-27872 GCA_004027915.1 Capromys pilorides
AAGAGAGGGAGGAAGAAGAAGAAAAGAGAAGAAAGAAGAGAGGAGAAAGAGAGAATGAATTAGGGAGTGAGCCCAGGGCCTCGTGCTAGGCAAGTGCTATACTACAGAGGCAAATCTTCAGTTGTTTGGACAAATTTTATTTTGAGACATTTTATTTTGAGACAGCCCTTGCACCCTTGCGCCTGCTTGCCTGGTACTTGTGACCCACTGTCTGAGCCTCTGGAGCAGTGAGGATTATAGCCCTGTGGGGCTTCAACATATTTGTCAGTGCTGCTTTACATCAGTGTTCTGGCTTTTGAGCAAACACGCACCGAGGCAGGGCACCTATGCAGCTGAAGCTTTCCTAGGTGACTTAGTCTTATTTCTTATTTTCCCAAACTTTCACAACAGGTTGATTTCCGCACGCATCAGTACTCTCTCTACATCTTCCCCCGCAGCGTTGTCTGCTGAGTCCACTTCAAAACCACTTTCCTAACGCAAGACGATAGCACAGGACGTGAGCTGTCTGAGAATGAGCTCAGGGCGCTACTGCTATTCTCATTTGCTCCACCGTGTGTAATTCTGTGTATTAATACCTCCCAGTTAATGGAAGGTTCAGAGAACCATTTGATTTTTGCAAAAGGGCAGGAAGTTAAGAGATGGAGAAAGGAGAGAGAGAGGAGGAGGAAACCATGAAAAAACTAAGATGTGCTATGTGCGTGCACCAATTCGTCTTGAGGAGCACAATCCCTAGGTGCTGTAAAGACGGACCAAGCGAAACAAGCTGAGGTGCAGCGCCATCTTCAGAACTGCATGTGGCCCATGAGCGTTATTTTTAGAACCAGCGAAAGACTGACTCATGGGTCCTCTATTCTGTCCTGCTTCCCTGCTCTCCGCATTCTATGTTTGCACATAGAAATGCCACAGTACCTACTTCCGCTTGCTTATGAGCTGCTGTTTTCAAAGCAGAGGTGAAGAGGTGGCCCAAGACAATATCACATAATGTGAGGGCCAGGTGAATTTCAGGGTTCCTTGCATTTGTCAGAAATAGTGGAGCTGTACCCAGACATGGC
The DNA here is from genome assembly GCA_004027915.1 of Capromys pilorides. Taxonomy (NCBI): domain Eukaryota; kingdom Metazoa; phylum Chordata; class Mammalia; order Rodentia; family Capromyidae; genus Capromys; species Capromys pilorides. The sequence goes on from PVKN010006750.1 coordinate 1,053, forward strand.
CTAGGAACAAAACACTCCTGTATGCAAGACTTCAACCCCAGGATTACAAGGCCAGTCCTAGGCTTGGTGGATCTACATGAATAAAAGAATTGAAACATGTTTTATGAAAAATAGCTGTGCTCATGTTCTTGGGGGGGGGGTGTAGTGGGGGTTAAGTCCAGCACCCCATTTCCTGTGTGTGCTAAGCAAGTGCCTTGCTGAAGAGCTGTATCTTCAGCACATGTTAATTCTCTCTGTCCTTCCCTCTCTCTTAGTCTCCCTCCTCCGTTTTCATTTTTGAGACAGGCAGCATCTTTCCAAATTGGCCTCAAACTTGCTATCTTCCTGCCTCAGCCTCTGCATAGCTGGGTTTACAGGCATGTGCCACCCAAGGTGCTGCACTGATATTCTTGTTGGATCAGTAAGCACTGCTGAAATGCTAAGTTCAACTTCAGGGGTGGGGGTGCAGCCCTTGCAATAGGCTCTGGTTCAGTTCCCAGCACACACAATATACACACACCATCAATTTCAGATTATAAAGATCGGTCTGAGTCCAAACAACCTCAAAAGAGTTTCTATCACTGCCTAGATTCTGATTTGGATGTCTGTTCATCTTAACTTCCAGAATAATTTCAATCCCAAAACCTGTTGTACTTACCAAATTGTTTTTCTGGACCATGGTTCATAGTACTTTATGCATAGTACTTTATGTTTTAAAATTAAAGACAACTCCCTATAAAGGTGCTAATTGTTTCACATTTCTTGCATAAAGTTTTTTAGTAAATGTTTCTCATGAATGTACAAACTCAACATTAGCATTCTTAAGAGTTATATTATAGAAGGCTTGTGGTAGAATGCTTGCCTACTATGCATGAGGCCCTAGGTTCAATCCCAGCAGTGCAGAAAACAAACACAAAATTTGAGCACATCCTTTTAGGTTACTGAGATATTGTAAAATAGTAAAAGATACCTGACAGGCTGCAATGGCGACCTCGACAGTTTTAATGGCTTGATCCGCTCACTGTTAGACTCCCCTTGTCAATGGCCTTCTCATGCAAACATTCTTTGTAGATAAGTAGATTTTTTTAAAAGAGCATAGAACTAGTCTTTAACAAGCACTCAAAGGCTTTCTAGGGTGCAAGTCTATTTTTCAGTTTCTGAATGTAGTTTCCAAAATGTCCAAGGCCTCAAATAATATTCAGGTCAGTTGAAGAGCTTAGGCAACAAGCGGCCAAACATGTTCACAGGAAGAGAGCCAGCCTCTTTAATATGGTGCCAGAAAACTGGCCCTCTAGGCTGACGTCCAAGCTAGATCCATGTCCATCTCCATGCACTTAACTACGGACAAAATGAGGGGGCCTGGGAGCCAGCTCAGGGGCACAAGTGCCTGCCTGGCAAGTGCAAGGTACTGAGTTCAATCCCTGGTTCTGCAAAAAAAAAAAAAAAAAGAAAGAAAGAAAGAAAGAAAAACAAAACAACAACAACAAAAAAACAAGACACATCTCTTGGGCCGGCGAGATGGTTCAGTGGTCTAAAGTGCCTGCTTAGGAAAGCTCAGGCAACTGCAGGGACTGCAGTTCGATCCCCGGCACCACATGCTGCGCCAGCCCCACCACCAGGGCAGGCTGAGCTAGCCATAAAATAAGTAAATAAAGAAACAAACTACGGACAAAATTGATTCAAAATCTAAACATTAAAACAGAAATAATAAATTCACTGAAAGAGAAAAGTAGGTAGCAATCTTGAAGAAGGAAGTATAGGCAGAGAATTCAAAGCCCAATCAAAAATGGCATTTGAGATGAATATGCACATCTCAGATGGAGAAATACAAATGGCAAATATAGATGGAAAATGCTCAACATCACTGGTTGTTTAGGGAGTGCAAGTAAAAATGACACCAAGATTCCACCTCACCACAGTAAGAATGGCTATATCAAGAAGTTAACCAAGAACAACTACAGGAGGGGTGGTGGGGAAAAAGGAACCCTTCTCCAGTGGGAGGGTAGATGTGGCGATTCTTTAAAAAAACAAAACAAAACAAAACAAAAAAACAGGCCCCATTTGACCCAGCTATTCCCCTTCTGTATATCTTCTCAGAATAATTAAAAAATCGTATCACAGCTACATATTTACAGCCATGTTTATAGCAGCACAATTTGTCATAGCTAAATCTTGGAAACAATCCAAATGGACATTGACTGAAGAATGGATAAAAAAAGATGTGATGTTTTTACACAGTGGAGCATTACTCAGCCATAAAGAAGGATAAACTGGAGACTTTTATAGGTAAATTGGATGCAACCTGAGACCATACTTATTAGTGAAATAAATAAGGGTCATGTGTGGAACACTGTACTGTCTCCCTGGTGTGAGAAATGGAAAGAGCAAACAATGTCTAAAATGTACTATAGATTGTGTATGGGAAGAAATTGTTGGCGCCGGGGAGATAGCTCCATGGCACAAGTGCCTGCCTGGCAAATGCAAGGTCATGAGTTTGAACCCCAGTCCCACCAAAAAAAAAAAAAAAAAAAGAAAAGAAATTGTTTAAGCGGAAAAGGGAGCTAGGATGGAGGGAAGGAAGGAAGGGAAAAAAGAAAAAAATGCAGGTCAGCTATTCTATTAGTATCTCTTAGTTCCTAGAAAAGAAAGATTTGCACTGACATTAGTTGGAGGTTATTTGATGTCCACATCTTGTACTCTGAGTAACTACTTTAAAGACAACAACATCCAATGTCTTAATTCTTGCTACTCTCCTATTATCTTGTTATGAAATTTTGCTTCACCATTTGGCCATAAAAAGGAAAAGCTTGGTCAAGTTCATGGGCTCAAATTCTTTTTTTTTTAATAAATTCTAACTTCATACCCAAGATATGGCCTTTGCTGGTTACAGAGAAATGGTTGCTTTCTGGGCCTCATTCTCTGTCCATCATCCTTAGCTAAACGCCTTCCTCAGGAGGGCAGACAAACACCAGAACCAATCGATCTACCTCTCTGGTTCACATAGGATTCCCTAAGTGGTGCTCACAGCTGTCTGTGTCTGTCTGTCTGTCTGTCTGTCTGTCTGTCTGTCTGTCTCTCTCTCTCTCTCTCTCTCTCTCTCTCTCTCTCTCTCTGTCATACACAGGCATGGAGTTCAAACTCAACACCAGGTTTCAGGCTCTCTTTTCACTGAATCTGCTGTGATGGCTCAATAAAATAAACCCTCTCCTTATTTTAGGCCTGAGCCTTTGTTTCCTTACCAGCATGAGTTTAAAGGCCGCAAGCTCAGTGCTGCTCACCACTCACGAGTTTCAAGGCGAGAGTTTTCTGGAAAATCTTTAGAAGGGTATTTCCCAGCCCCTGCAGCCAAACTGCTATGCATTCAGAAAACATTTTCAAACTGAACAAAACATTTTTCCTCTTCTGATTTCAATGCCTATGAATGCCAGAAGAATTTAATTTTCAAAGGAACAAAAACATAACACATTTTTCTAGTTAAATCTAAGCATATGCAATGCAAACAATGGATTTCTGTGCACATATACCTCTGCCTCTGTTGTTTGTCTGTCTCTGTCTCTGTCTCTCTCTCAGCTAAGTGCAAAGCTGTGTGCTCAACTTGCTTTCTCCAAGCCTTTGTTCAGTTTGCCTGAGGAACCCCTGTCCAGTTTGCATTTGCAAGACAAAATGATGCCGAGGGCCTCGGCCCCAGCACTGGCGCAACCACCACCTCCCCAGGCTTCCTCTCGCAGAGACTCACCACTGCTCTCTCTCCCTCACTGGAGCTTCGCAGCCTGGTCAAAGTATAGGCATATTACCAAGGCACAGTTTACAGGGCCGGATGCACTGCTGGAGGTCAGAGACAAATGCCATTAGGCTAATTAGTTCTATTCTAGTGAGTTTCAGAATCACAGCGGGTTGCACGCCTGACATCCTTAATGGAGCGATCCAGTGCCAACCTGGCTATGTCACCAGGAGGGCATCTCGCCCTACTTTACTGTGTGGCAGTGTGAGACAAAGAAAGGTGAGAGATTTTCACTGGGCTTGGAAGCCACGTTTCCTAACTTGGAAGGGAATGAAACCGACCTTTGATTCAACTATTTTTCATGGTTAAAAAGGTTGTTGAGGGCTGAGAAGATAGCTCAGTGGTCTAAGCGCCTGCCTGGCAAGTGCAAGGACCTGAGTTTGATCCCCAGTAACATGTGCTGTGGGGGCCCTGGAACTCTGAGTGTTATGCCATGCCAGCTACCAAAACTAGGCATTATGGTGCACATCTGTAATCCCAGCACTGGAGACACTGCGACAGGAGGATCACTAAGAGTCCAAGCTGCATAGTGAGACCCTGTACCAAATAAATAAATAAATAAATAAATAAATAAATAAATAAATACATACATATTTTTATAAAAGATTCTTGGCATTGGGGAGATAGATTAGGGGCACAAGTGCCTGCCTGGCAAGTGCAAGGTCCTGAGTTTGATCCCCAGTTTCAGAAGATGACTCTTCTTCATCGTGTTCATATTTGTCATGAACTACAAGTCACGTGTAAACTTCCAGCAAAGCATTTTTACCACCAAGCAGGGTACAGCAGGACACAGAGGCACACATCTGTCATCCCAGGGTCCTGGTTACTTTTCTCTCCTTCCTTTGACAAAATATCCAACACTCGAAATGAAGGAAGGAAAGGTTTATTTAGCTCACAGTTTGTGGAGGTTTCACACCTGATTCCCTCCAAGGCAAAGTGGCACACGGCAGAGGGTAGCAATTCACAGAGGCAGAAAATAGCAAAACAGCAAAAATAGCGAGAGCAAAAATTGGAGGAGCAGGGCTGGGGAGATAGCTCAGTAGAATAAGTGCTTGCCTGGCAAGCACAGGGTCCTGAGTTCAATCCCTGGTACTGCAAAAAAAAAAAAAAAGAAAGAAAAAAAAATTGGAGGAGCAGCGGCAGTGGCCGGGCTGGGCAGCAGGCCTCTCCCTTCCTTCACACCGCTGCCTTCAGGCGATCGGCCCCAGAGCGGCGGCAGCACTCACACCCACAATCCCGGCACGGGATCATCAATTCTTCACCAACTCTTGAAGCCCGCCCCATAACTACTAGAGACTTTTTGGGGATATCTAGACCCAAAGCATTATACCTAGCTACTCAGGAGGCTGAGCCAGGAGGACTACAAGTTTAAAGCCAGGCTGGTCAACTAAGCACCTCCTCTTCTCAAAATAAGAAATACTAGGCGTTGTAGTTGAGTGGGAGAGAACCCCTCTCGCCTCAGAGCTGAATCCCCAGCACCACAGAAACAAACAAACAGACAAACAGGCAAATAACAGAAACCAGAGCGAGCCATAAACTGTGAACTGTCTGCACACATAGCAAATATAGGCAGATAGAAAGGCTGAGTGACCCTTAAGCCAACAAATGAGGTGGGATTTAGAGAACTTGTTTCTTATTTTTTCCATCTTTTATTAGTGTGGTTTACTTCTTATAAAATGAAAAGTATAATTCGCTGAATATGCTACATCCCTCCCCTCCCCCGCACTAAAGCCAGGCTTTAGTTAACATAGGCAAGGAAAAAGGTTACTACAGACTGCAGAGGTGACAGGATTCTAGAGCCAGAGCCAGGTAATTACGGCTTCACAGCTGGCTCTCGCCTTCTCCCACCATCTCCTCTCCCTTAGAATACACACATAATAGCGCGTCGGCTTTTCTTCATGAGATCCATAAAGGCCAGATGAGCTCAGAAGTCATGGCTCTGGCTCTCCTTAGTGGTCTCTAAATGCAAAACGCTCAGGGTGAGGCACCTGGTTCCCCGGGGAGATAGGCAGCCTCAGTTTCTCTGGTCGCTCCCCAGCTGCCTGAGGCTCACGCGCAGCGCCTTCCGGCCACCCACCGTGGGTCCTCGCTGGGGTCGGCAGACCGATGCACACCTTCTGAGGCCGGGAGCAGAAGGAGGGAAATCAAGGTCTCTGGCAGGGTGGGTTGCGTGGTCAGTCGGGGTGTCCTCTGCTGTCCTCCTGGGGAGCAGAGCCCACAAAGGCTCCTCTGGAGAAGGTGGAAGACGAAAAAAGAGGGCAGACGAGCCCCAACAGGAGAGCCATTGGGGCCTGGAGAAGGAGACGGCAGCGCCCAGGGGCGGAAGCGCTGGAAGCCAGAGCAGGAAGCTCAGGGTGAGGAAAGCGCTCAGGCCCAGCTGGGGACCAGGCCATGCCTTTGGGGGCCCTCGAATGCCTCATCTTTCCTTTCCTTTTTTCTATTTGGCTGCTTCGTAAATTAGGCTAAGGAAGGAGAGCAGAGGCCTCGGAAGACAGACCTCAGGGTTAGCAGGCCAAGTCTCCAGCCCTGTGCCCGGTTCCTGAGGCTGAGCGCACACACAACATCTGGGAGACGCAGTCCGCCCAGTAAGTGGGAGCGGGGTCCTCCCGGGGGATGCACGCTGCACAGAGGACCAGCAGGACGCCACTGCTGTGCCTACGGGCACTTGCAAAGATACGGACACTGAAGGCTACCTTGCCCCCAAATCAGCGAGGCGTGCTGCTGAGAGACTGGGTTCAGTGGAAAAGGAAAGCCCAGCTATGCGGTGACAGGGCACACTACCGACGCAGTGGTTGTGCCGCCTTGGAGAAACGCCTCACGTCCCTTGGGGTGTGAGGTTCTCCTCTGTGCAGCGGGGCTCGCGTGCGTGCGGCACATGGGCGAGAGGGAAACTCTGCCAACAGCCACCGTGAGAACCACATCCACTCAACGACGCGGCTTGGTCCATCACACCGAGAGCTTTTTAGAAGAGAGAGTTGTTAAGATTTTTATCTAAAAATTAGATGCACAAGCAAGGCCTCCTGGACCTACTGATTGATTCGATCTTTTCCCTTTTGTTTTAAAATGAGTGGGAATAGGATTTGGGGCAGTGTCCAGTCTAGACCAGCAGCCTAGAGGACGCTTAGGGACCAATTTGCCTGCGAGGGCGGGAAAGCAAGGTTAGCAGGAGAGAGACCCAGAAGTCCTCGGCTCTGCTCCGCCAGGACGAGCCTTGGCTTCGGGTCAGGGTGTGCGCTGGCTACTTTTTTTTTTTTTTTTTTAATAGGGGATATTAACAGCTAGAATGAAATCAAATGGGAGAAGAGAAGAACTAACTCTTCATCCAAACTTTGTATAAAATGTTTAGGGGTGTGTGTATGTGTGTGTGTGTGTGTGTGTGTGTGTGTGATATCAACAGAGTCAGTCTAATTTCATTCTTTTTTTTAAGGTTTCTATTGTACTTTATGTCTTCAATAGGCCATATTTTAATGGATATACAGCACTTTTACTTGGCATCAATTATGATCTCATTTAGAAATAATTCGGCTGCATCATATCAGCAGGCACAATTACTGAGCTCTCCACTCCTTGGGGGTGACTCTGTCAATGGGGGAAAGGTTCCATTCTATTCCAATTTCTGTTGCTACATAGGTCCTTGCAGCAATACAGAATATGGCTTTACCAGCTAATGTAGCGTTTCCATATTTGCCATGGAAATCAGGTGTTCATTTCTAGTGGCTCTGCCTTGCTACCATTGGTTGAATGCTTCGAACTGGAAAACAATCTAATGTTTGTGTTTTTGGCCAAGGGAAACATCGCGTGGAGTCGGAAGTTGAAACTGTAGTTACTGCAGCAGCTGGCTTGGTGCAAATTACTTCCAGCTACGCTTGCCTGATTTCATTCTTAAAGAACCCGTTCCTCCAGGACCCTGGTGCTTCCAACAACTCTGTACCTCCCTAGGCTTTAGAGCAACAGCCCATGCACGCAGTCAACCCAGGCAGGCATGAGAAGTGGCGCATAGCTGGGGCCTGGTGTGGCGGTTGCTGCCTCGAATCCCAGCATCCTTGGAGGCTGAAACAGGAGATGGAGAGCCCAGAGCCCGGGATGGCAATTCAGGGACTTAGCAAGACTCTGCAAGTCCTTAAAAAAGTAACACTGGGGTGTGCTGGGCAGTGGTCTCTATGAGCATGAAACTTGGGCCCGGTCTACAGCATCCAGGTCTTAGGAGGCACCAAGGGTGTGGGGCCGAGGCTAAGAGGAGTCACACATTCTCCAGTCATCTTCATTAAGGGGGAAAGTAGTGGTGGTAACAGTAAGACCCAGAGTTATTTGTTCACATGAGTCAGGTTTTAAGGCTTTTTATAAAAACTTACAGTGGAAGGAATACTTCTCCTTCCTCTTTCCAAACTCAACCAATACAGTGAGGGCAGCCACCCACTGAGAGTCATGTACTTAATATTTAACTAAGGCTAAATTACAGATTCTACTTCAGAGGGACAGCACAGAGTCCCCGACGCCTCCTCCTAGCGCATTCAAGGCAAGTTAGAGAGGGTTACAATCTGGCCATTGTCCACCCTGCTTCAGCACTCATTAATCTCGAGGGAGGACCAATTTAACAGGCAGGGAGATCGTTTGAAGTCACTGGAGAGAGCAGTTAGACAGAGGATTGGAGATAATCACACTTATAGTCATCTTTCCGCACTAAAATTGACCCCAATCTCTAGGTTGTGAATGACAGGGACAAGCGAGGCTTTTTATCAACCTCCCTAACTCACCAGGTGACAAAGCCCTGTGTGAGACACAGGGGGCAGCTACCCACCATCCGGAAGGACACCGCTCTACTCAGACATATGACCACAAAGCTCACCTTATAACCAATTTGTAGAACTGTTTTATGAAATGATACCCCACACTCAATAGCAGACACTACCTAGCTAGTAGATGCAAGCCAAGGCACAACTTAGGTCTGGTTTGTATCATAGGCATGAACCATCGAGCTACTCATAATCAGAACATGAGAGGTGGGGAGAAAAATCACCTATATGGTGCTCTCCAAACCAAGTTACCTTGCCTTGGAAGAACAAAACCAGAAGGACGTGCCAGGAGGAAGCTTGCACTGCTTCGGCTCAGCATCAAGACTTTCTCTTTATCCAGAGCTATAAAACATGTATCAAAAAGGGCTGGGATGGAATTTACATTTGGAAAGAAGCGCTCTTTTCTTCTTTGGTGGCACTGGGGACTGACCCAAGGCTGTTGCAATGAATTACATGCTCGAGTCTTTTTTAAACAAAAATTATTTACTCTGTATTTTTGAGACATGGTCCTATCGCATTGTCCAGGAGGGACAGCTGCCTCAGCCTCCAGCAGTGCTGCTCTTCCATGTCCAGCTAAGCATGTTCTTTAAAGTTGCACCTTCACTTTTGCCAAATACAAGGAAGCATGCAATCTGATAATTATTTAGCAATAGATGTGATATGCATTTTAAACAATGACACTGTGGAAATTCCAAAGGCAAAAAAAAAAAAAAAAACAGGTACAGCTGCATTAGCATTTGGTTTGCAAAAGAGAGGCAGTCTCTCTCCTCCTCCCCTCCTCTCTCTGAGCATCTTCTGAGTTGGTGCTGGTTCTTTCCCTTCCTCTGCCACACCACAGCTGCACCTCTTTTGACACTCGTGTCACATTCACACGACAAGGACCCATAGTCCCATTACAGCCTCAAGAGAGCTCTACCTAGGCTCTGTCACCTCAAAGCCAGGACAACTGCTGGACAGAATCACAGAGTGGCATGAACAAGTTTTCACTGTGAGGATTACTGTCCTGGCCCCTTGAAGTTCCAGGACCTGGTCCATGGTGCTGTGGCCCTAGTCAACCTCTGTTCACCCTAAATACAGCTGTTTGAGCCGATAACCCCTAACTAATGGTCTGGCCAAGGATAGATGCAATTGTAGACTGACTACATAATAGCTGCACCAAACTATCTTTAAAAATCTGAATTAAAAAACAGGTAGTTATGGGCTGGTGAAATCGTTCAGCAGGCTAAGTGGCTGCTTAGGTAAGCACAGGGACTGGGGTTCAATCTCCAGCACCACTTGCTGCATTGGCCCTGCCCCAAGCCTGCTGAGCCAGCCAGTGAGACAGGAATGGTTGGTGCATGACTATAATCCCAGAGCTGGGGAGGCTGAAAATAGGAGGATCGCTATGGGTCCAAGCTATAGAGTGAGACTTGTACCAAATGCATTTAAAAAAAATTTTTTTTTCCTAAAAACAGGGAGTCACCAGTGAACAACATGCCTTTTGGCTAAGATTGAGTATAAAAGGTAGGAGCTGTAGTTGAACGTGGCAACCAAGCTATCCACCAGCCTCAGTTCCTGTGAAATTCTGACCCTCAGATTTCTCCCAAGCTTAAAATATCCACCTCTTTTCCTGAGGGAGAGTGAGTGCAATTGTACTTCTGGCAACTGGACTCCAAGCATCCAGATTCCTTTTTATTTTTGTTTTGTGTGTGGTGTGTGTGGTATGTGTGTGGTGTGTGTGTGTGTGTGTGTGTGTGTGCGCTGCCCCATGCATGTGCCCTGCGCCCCTTTCGAGAGCACAAGCCTCTCTACCAATCTCTGATGTGCTGACATTGGTAAGAGCAATGCATCACCCGCTCCCAGCACAGGGACTCCTTGTTTCCAATCGGGAAGGTGACCAGAAGCTAAGAACTGCTGGCAGAGAAATCAACCCTGCCTAGAAACTGTCAGAAACAAGCAAGACCTCCAACTTATTCAGAAACACTGTAGGGTAGATTTGGGGAAGAGAACCCTCATACACAAAACTCATGCACAGGTTAGAAGGGCAGGGAATATATGCCTGAAAGGCAAAAAATTAATACATGAGGAAAAAGGCAAATAAATTTTAACCTAATTGGAATTTAGGCAACTGATGTTCTGAAAGCTGGTCCTCCTGAGGAGACTACTTTATAGACAGGGAAACTGAGCCAAAAATTTTAAGTGGCGAGGAGAGGGGCTCGGGAGGTCACAGAGGGAGCACTGAGCTCTGTGCCTGAGCTGAGGTGAAAGCCTTGAGGAAAACTTCCAAATTCCTTTTTATTTGTGCTTGTGTGGTGTATATGTGTGTGCACACCTTCGTGTGTGTACACATGTGCATGTGCATATGTGTATCTGCATGTATATGTGTGTGCACGCATGTGTATATGTGTGTGCATGCACCTGTGCATGTGTGTGTGTATGTGTTACTTAAGATCAAACCCAAGACCCCTGCATGGTAGGTAAATGCTATAATCACTCAGTTATAACCCCAGGCCTCGTTCAATTTTAAAAGATTTCTCTGGGTAGCTACTGACGATATTGTAAAATTAAATACTTTGATGTCTCCAAGTCTTAAACTTCTAAAAATCTTATGTAAGATCCCATTGCCTCTGAGGCATGGAAAATTCAGTATCATTCTCTATTTGTGACTGATAGAAATCAATTTTTATTTTTTATATTTTTTATGTATTTTTTTTTTACAAATATTTTTTAAATTTTATTTATTTATTTATTTTTGTATTATGGCTGGCTCAGCCTTCCCTGGGGCTGGGGCTGGCACAGCATGTGGTGCCGGGTATCGAACCATGGTCCTTCCAGTTTCTAAGTTTTCCTAAGCAGGTGCTTTAGACTGCTGAACGATCTTGCCGGCCCCAGAAATCAATTTTTAAAAGCCCCTCTTGTGTGGCCAATAATTCTAATATCATGTGATGTGTTTCAAATACATCTCAATATTGCCTGAGAGAACAGGCAGGCTGACGGCCCACAGATGTTAATACCACTGGCTAATGATGACAGAAGGAGGGCTTTCCTTAGTAAGAACCTATGAAATGAGAAAAAACAGAGGTTTTTTCATTGGGCCTATGAGTGATGAAACTCAAGAAAAGGAGTTAAATTCTGGCATCACACACACCGAATGGGATGGGGGCTGACACCAAACAGAATTTCCAAGAAAATACTGTAGCAGTACGCATCACCAGCCTCAAGGACCCCGCTCTCCCCAGGTGTCAGCAGGCAGACGGCCCTCTTAGGAACAGGCCTGCTGCTTCCTACTTACCAGACGACAAACTCTATTTTGGCTTAGTCAAGGCAAAGTCCAAAGAGTAACTTGTGGCTCCCTTTGAATCAGCAGGGTATATTTAAGGTTAACCTGGTTAGTCTTCGATGGTATCTGAATTCCTCCTAATTTTTACTTTTTTCTTCTTATCTCACTGTTTAAAAGCTTGCTATAAATGCTAGGAAATGTCTGTGAGAAGGGGCAGGATATAAACAATAAAATATTTTGAAAACAGCTTTGTAAGCCTCAAGGATCAACTGCAGCATCAACATTTTACAAAATGAAGAAAAGCTTCATTTTGGAAACAGTGAGGGAGATTTTGCTTCCTGTGACAGCACAACTTCAAGGCTCTTACTTTCAGCTTTTGGTTGCACTGTCACCATGGCGAAGTAGACGATAAGTAAGCAAACGATCACTCATGCAGGTGCTGAGTCACTGTGTCACTTTCTGGGAATTTCGTGCGTGTGTGAGTGTGTGTACACATACAGGCTGTGCGTGTGCATGTGACTGGGATCAAACTCTGGGCCTCTGTACTGAGCTACATCCTCAGCCCTTTATTTTACTTTTTAAATTTTAGGACAGGGTTTCACTAAGCCATTAAATGACTCAGGCTAGGCGCAAATCTGAAATCCTGCCTCAGGTGTGCACCAGGGTCCTGGGGCCTCGGGTGTGCCCCAGCACATCCAGCTTCGTGACGGGGATTCTCATCAGGCAGCCCCTTCCCAGGTTTTCCTGTCCAGGTGGCTAAGAGTCTTCTGAGCTCAAACATGGGTTTAAATATCAGTACGAGCAGAAGGACATTACAGCTTGATTGACATACATCTTCCCTTGTCTAAATTTTCTGGGATAAATACCACTGGCTGGGCAATAACGGCCGCTGGAGGACACACAACACCAGGCTGTAAGCACTGCCGAGTGTCCTGACAACCAAACCCATAGAAGCCAACCATGTCACCAAGCCCCAGTTTCACTGACTTCCAAGGAGAGCTTCCTGGCTGTGGAGGCCCAGCACCAAGGATCAAATCCACTTTGATCTTGGACAGTTATTTAGCCTGTCCATGCTTCAGTTTCATAATCTACAAAACGGGCTGCACATAACAACTCAGGATGGCTGGTAGAATCAAATGAAGTAAAATACATAAAACACTGTTACAAGCAGGGGCACTGTAAGCACATGCATTAAGAGCTCAACACATGACGTGACTTTGTATTACTTGAAGCATTACCGTCCCGATCTATAAAACAATGCTCATCCGTGGTAATGAAGTTCAAGTCAGTTAATGAACACTGATGCTAGTAAAAGACACATGATAGGAAGCAGAAATGATTACGATTGTGAGGAGAGAGAGCAGTTAATACAGCCATAAATTCTGATAAACTCTCTCAGACAGGAGTCCAGAAATATGACAAATGCTTTCTAAGAGCTATGGAACCTGTTGCATCTTCCTCTGATGACAACTACTGAATGAATACAAATCTTGACCAGAAGTGTGACACTCTGGAACCAACAGCTGCCTTCGCCTACATTTTAGGGGAGCTAAAGTGTCTACAGCTATAAACCTCCAAGGTAATCAACATTTCCTGGTCCCATCCCTTGAAAGGGAGGTCACTAGTTTGGAAATGTCCCCTACATGGACAATGCCAGCTCTACCTCTGCAGGAAACTTTTTTTTTTATATCATGGTCGGCTCAGCCTGCCCTGGGGGCAGGGCTGGCGCAGCACCAGGGATCAAACTGTGGTCTCTGCTTTCCTAGGCAGGCACTTTAGACCACTGAGCCATCCACCAGCCCTCTGCAGGAAACTGAGTCCCAGGCTGGCCAAGCTTAAAACCTAACCAGGCTCCATCCCAGTCTCTTCCCAGCCCCCACCACCACTAGGAATTTTCCTTCCCTGTGCCCACCTTCAAGACCAAGTCAAGATAAGCTCTGCTCAGTGTCCCAGCGCTCACACACCCGCACCCCTACCCCTTTCCTGTGCCTCTCCCAGTGGGATGGACCGATTTTCCCCATCCACAACTTGCAGGAGCCTTGCGGGACCCCGCCTGCCTAGCCGCCCTGACAGTTCACGAAGTACCTGCAGAGCCCTCCGTGCCGGCGTGAATGGATCAAACAACTCAGGATAGCACGTGCACTCAACAAGTTCTTTCTTCTTCATGCAAAGGCACTAGAACCCTTTAAAATGAGGAGGCCAAGTCACATACTAACAACCAGTAATGCCAACTGGTGCATCCTCCACCATGTGGGGGTGGGGGTGCAGGCCTGTAATCCAACACTCTGGAGGCAGAAATAGGAGGACAGAAGCTCCAAGACAGACTCGACTACCTAGCAAGATACTGTCCAAAAGAAAAAATATCATCCATAGCTTCTTATCAAGTCTGAAGGCTTCCTGGCCCCTTGGAAAGTTTTCCACCCTCAGTGGGGGGAATAAGTGACTTTGAGTTGGCCACATGCATCGTAAGGATAGTCCTAAGTTAATAAGTGTACTTCATATCTTCACATCACGTGGTCCACCCGACCACCAGGAAAGTTTTCTGGAAACACACACATCAAATGTACATATTATACATATGCTATTATATATATAGATAGATATATCTCTATATATCTATATCTATATCTCTATCTATCTATCTATCTATCTATCTATTTGAAAATAAGTGCAATTCAAGCACATGGATCTTGCTTGGGTTTGCACATCTTCAGCAGAGAGGGAACCTCCTCCTGCTCCTCTCTCTCTCCCTTCTCCACCTCTCCCTTTCTCCTCTGTTCCCCTCCCCTCCTCTCCTCTTTTTCCATTTACACACAACTGCTCTAGCAAACCCAATGGGGCTGCCAAGGGCCAGAGGACACCCGGATCAACATTCTCTTTATGATCCGTGAGAAGCACTGTTTCTGCAGGTTCTTTGGTCAGACTTGCATAAAAGCTAAGAGTTCAGGAGAAGGCCAGGCAGGAAACGGGGATCAGGAGAGAAAGGTGTAGAGGGGAAAGCCTGAGGGGCAGAAAGGTGGGCAACATGCGTGGTTTGCACTGCAAGGAGCTCTTGTGCGGTAACCAGAGAAGCTAACGCTGAAAAACCAGAAGCCAGCCCTGCAAAGCTGGAAGGTTTCATATGAAAAAGCAAAAGGTCGCACAACTCTGGGCCCCTTTCCCTCCGGGCAGCCTTGGGTGTAGGTGGACGATGCAGAGGCCACTGCCGCACAGTGCCCCCAGGTGGCTGCTGGTGAGTGGATCCCCTCAACACCCCCGACCCCATCCAGGAGAGCAGTATGTGCTTCTCTCTCCTGGCCAGGGCCACAGAAATGAGACTTTACGTTAATCAAGTCCACTCAATTGTTCAACAAGGGAGAAAAACACCAGGAGTGGGAAGTCCTTTGCCTAAGCTTACACAGCGTTTCCTTTACCTCTAGCTCAGCCCTTCTGAATTTGTTTTTAGGACAAAATCTAAAGAGGGAAGGGGTCCTGGCCCAAACTTTTCTCTTCCAGATAAACGCCTATGACCATAGAGCTGGCTGGCCTCTGACGCCTTGGCCTTCACGGGCAGTCACTCTGTCACCCTCCTCACACAGGTTGTGGGCCTCCTACCACCACCTCCACCATACCCTGTACTTCCGGAAAATCTAGGGATGCGAATTACTAACTCCTTTGTGCAGACAGGGAACTGAGGCTCGACACCGGGGACACAGACCAGCTGGACTGCACTGGACGTCACAGGCCTGCCCGACATCGAAGCCCACATACGAGGGATGATCACAAAAAGGGTGAATGCTAACCGTTTAGAAGTTGACTGTAGTGAAAGACACACCACAATGAGTTCCCCCCAAAGTGTCCCCCCTTGCTTCATATCCTATTGTCTCACCACTTGCTGAAGGAGTCCTGGAAGTCCTCTCCCATGAGACTCTTTGGAGGCCTGATTGAAAAATGCCATGGGTGCTATGGCCAGGTACTACGCAGCAGCAAGGCAGGCTCTCAGAACATTAGGCGAGTCTTCACCTGCCTAATTTATTGGCTTACTCACCAGATCAGGCCCCTGGCAACTTCCGGCTCTTTCTCAATGTCAAAATGACCAGGAAAGGGAAACATTTTGGGTTCAGGCCATCCAAGCAGCCAGGACTTCCAGAACTGCTTCGGAAAGTGCCAAGAACAAACGGATCCATGAGTGAGCTAGGAGGAGCAAGGACAACGAGTCTCTTGCTGTAGGAATGCTTGGGGTTAGACAGACAGCACTTTTCTGTGGTACTTGCATCAGGCAGTTTTGCTCCACAGATGCATATACTCTTCCCCAGATAAACAAAAATCTAAAACTCAATGGCTTGAACGTGAAGTGACAGAGCACTGTGGAAAACAGCTGGGGCTCCCCCATGGGCCTGGACTGACCCTGGGTCCTGTGCACACAGAAGCCCTTCTAGGCAGGCAACCTGCCTCCTGTGTTTTTCTCTCTCCAATGTGTAAAAGAGTAGCTGCTTGGAGTTTTAGGTTTTGATCAAATTTTACTACCATGGCCTCTTGGTAAGATGTATTTTATACCTGCCTGTGGATTCTTAGAAGGGGCCTTTCGTTTTACTCATCTTTTTTTTCCTCTCCTAGCTTGATTTACCTGAGGGGGAGTATCTATCAAAGTACACGTAGCACAGATTGGATTGGATTTTGCAGACCAAATGAGTTGTGCTTATATACTTTTTCCAAAGTAAATTAGGAGACAACTGCACTCTATGTGATTTTGTTTGTTTGTGAGATTATTTTGTTTTGCTTTGCTTTCCGATACAAGGTCTCTCTATGTAACCCAGGCTGGCTTCAAACTTCAGGTAACCCTCTTATCCCCACCTCCTGAGTGCTGGGATTATAGCTGTGCACCACCATACCCTGCTTTGTATTCTTTGGGACTTTTGTAAAACAAGCACAGGCACAAACTCACAAGCACAAAGAGCATCATGCAAAGTGCCTGGGTATGGCACTTGTCACTGAGTCTTAATAATACTTACCACCCATATTAAGACCAGTCTTCTGGATAAATAGGGATCAATATTCCAGTAAATAAAGGGAAGAAATGTGATGTAGAACACTTCCTGACCCAGAGCAGCTGAAAATCTGAACAGGTAATAGTAGAAGTAATTCTTCACAATGTAGTTCTTCTCATAAGCCTAAAAGACAAAAGGGCACTCTGTCAGTTTACCCAATATGTCCCTGGGTAGCAAGTTTGAACACTCTGTGCCCTAGACGTATGGGCCTTTACAGCTAAGGTGCTGCCTCCTTTTTCCCTGCCCAACTGTGGTTTCTTTGCCGTCAGGCTGCACTGAGCTTGAACATCTATCAACCCCTCTTTGTCTACACTAGCCAGGTCTTTGCAGAGTTGAGTAATATCAAAGAAAGAAGTACCAAGAGGAGGTACACAAAGCCAAGCCTTGTGTATGCAGAAGGCTGAAACATGAGGGCAGCCGAGCGCCAGCTATACGAATTCCTGAGTATGTGTGGCCCTAATCCTTAGAACCCATGAATTACATCACCTTACATGGAAAACGGCGCTTGGGAAATATCATTACATTGATATAAATTTGAGATAAGGAGATGATTGTTGATTTTCTGGCTGGGCTCCACAGAGCTACAAGTGCCTTTAATAGGAAGGAAGGAGAAGTCATAAAAATGTCAGAGTCGAAGACTGATTTGAAGACAATGACACCGCTGGCTTTGAAGGTGAAGAAAAGGGTCACGAGCCAAGGACTGTGAGTGGCCTCTAAAGGGTTAGCAAGCAGGGGGAGGAGAACAAGGAGACAGATTCTCCCCTTGAGCGTCCAGGAGGAACGCAGCTCTGATGCCTGCCTGATTTTAGCCAAGTAAGAACTGCGTTAGACTTTCGGCTTCCAGAGTTTTAACAGAATCACTGGTGTTTTAAGTCCCCAAATGGTGGACAATGCACTACAGCAGCGTGGTACTTGTCTCTAAACTTTATGCTCCACCTTGTGTGCTGCAGTACTGGAGATCAAATCTAAAGCCTTGAGCAAACCTAGGGCCTCTTGGCACTGCTGAGCTACACCCCCGCTATAGTCACTTTTTAGATGGGATATGTAGGTGGGTATGGAGATGCACGCCTGGAACTCAAGCTGTCCCAGAGGTGGAGGAAGGGAAGAGAACTTCGAGGTTGAAGAAAGCCTGGGCAGTTTAAAAAGAACCTAAACGGCACCAATCAAGATGACTCTCAGGCGGGGCTGCCAGCACACAAGCCCATTCCCTCATTCTTATCCTGTGGACAAGGGGGGAAAGTATTTGTGGGAATAAAAGCAGGAGCCAGCAGCCAGTCTATACAAAACCACGGCGAA
The DNA here is from genome assembly GCA_004027915.1 of Capromys pilorides. NCBI lineage: Eukaryota > Metazoa > Chordata > Mammalia > Rodentia > Capromyidae > Capromys > Capromys pilorides. The sequence goes on from PVKN010006750.1 coordinate 19,188, forward strand.
CACCTTTATATTTATGGAGTATTCGTGGTGCATTTAAGCCCCCAAACATTGTCATCGCATTGACTGAATCTGAGAAGATTTTTAGTGCTGGGGTCAAAGGTAGTCATAAACTTTCCAAGCATAAAGTCAAAGTCAAATGCCAACACCAAAGGTGTAGAGGGGCGGGGGCAGCCTGATTGCTGAAAGACGTTATACAGGCTATTGTAAGTCCATGTTTTTGCCTGGGATCTTTAACCCCTGGAGATTTCAGTGAAAGTTGCATGGGTTTATTCTACCAGTATTCATTCCATAGCTGTACAGTCCAGCACCAAAGCCAGGCATTAAAATTATTCAGAAAGACCAGGCTCCCGTCTTCAGCATAAAGGTTAAGGATTTTCACCCACCAGCTACTGGTGACATCTGTCAATCAAAAAGAAATTTTGCCAAACTCTAACAAGGGGCAAATCTCTCTCTGGTGTCATTTATCATACTCAAGAGTTCTACAACATTAAAAATACTCAGTGACAATCATTCCCTACTCTGGGGATTTACTTGAGCTCAAGTTCACCATCTTGATCCTGGTAAATCACTGAAAAAAGCACCAGAGATAACAGTAAACTGCTGTAGCATTATGTCTTACTAATCAATATCTTTAGTTTTTTTCTTTTTCAGCACCTCTCTCAGTATTTCTCTTCAGAAGGTTAAATATTCTTTGAATCTTCTTAGGGACAGAAGAACCGAGCATTAAACTTAAAATATCAACATGCACATAGGGCTCTCAAAAGATTTCCTGGGGGTTATCCATACCTAAAATAGTAGCTACTTGTCTTTTCAAAGAAAGAAACTGAGTTTCCTTTGTAGGAATCTCAGTGTGGGATACTTTATTGTAGACTGGCAAATAAGGAAGAATTTCCTTTCCAGATATGAATTGGTCTCACTGGGAACAAGTAGAGATAAAAGGTCATAGGTTAGACATAGAAACGATGAGTACAGTGGAGTGGCAGAGAGAGGGGTAATGAGAGAGGACTCATGTCCCCGAGCTCTCCTTATATGTTCCCTGGGGACCACGTAGCAGGTGCTGGCCAGGTTCTCGGGCAGCGTTTCCATAGCACATACGCAAAGATTCAGCAACTAATTTAATCATTCCAGTAAAAGAGCAAGAAAGGGCTGGGCATGTGGCTCAGGGGTCTGGTGCTTGCTAAGCACCTGCAGAGACTGTGGGTTTGAATTCCAGCTATGCAAAAGCACGAAGCAAACAACCCTATAAACAACCCTCATCGCCATAGAACAAGAAAGGCTCAAACATTTAGGGTGTGGACAGCCACTCCTGGAAATAAAAATGCTTCAGGACTTCATTCTTGGTGTATAGCTACTGTGCTATAATTCTTTCTTCCTTCCATTCACTTTAATAAATTTGTTATGACTTCTTCTGCTACTAAAAATGTATGTGCTTCTGAGTGTGCATATCTTTGGTCTCATAGCCAGAGGAAGAAATGTCTGTAAAGAAGAAAAAATCAAGGGAAAACTTCCCACACAGTCATTATTATTGGCTGCAAAATGTGCCTGATAGTCTTACTACTGGATTTTATTTATGGCTTTATCTTCCTAAAGGTTAGCAACAAGTGTTTCCAGAGGGTCTCTGGGGATCTCGGTCCCTCCATCTCTTTCTCCTTTTTTAGTCCTAGATTCTTCCAACATGCCTGTCCTGAACTGGAGTTTCCCACAGCCTAAGCATCCTCTTGGAGGACAGGCACCACGTCAGATCTCAGATTGCTTGGCATTCTCTGCTCCTTGTCCTCGATGCACAGACCGTTAGGCAAGAGTTGGAGCCGTCCCAGGTGACTGTCCAGGGTCACAGAAGGCACACAGAGAAGGTGTACGGCTTTGGGGCTCAGCTCTAAACAGCATTTCATTTTCTAATGACATGCCAAAGGGCCCTAAATGCAGAGGAAACGCAGCCAGGTCAGTGCCCGTGGACACAATACAGGCTAATGCAGACGGCAAGGAACAAAGGCCTGACAGACTTGGCAGCCAGCCCGGCTCTCGAGCTTCCAAAGGAAGAACACACGAAACAGCTTTCAGTCAAAACACGTGAGACCTTGGAGGTTCTGAACCTCTGTGGCCTCAGTTACAAAAGATGTAAAGAATGGAGTAAGATGGGCCCGGTTGCTTTATTTTTCTAAGGGCTCTGCCACTGAACAGTGTCCCCAGCCTTCTGTCGCTTGTTCATGTACAGTGAAAATACTCTTTAAATCAAATGTTGCCCCGGTGGTTCTTATGCAATGATCCAGTGGACATCGCTCCTAACTGGCGGACGTGAGGAAGGGCCAGGAACTCCTGGCTCTAATTAGGCCTCTCCATCTCAACAACACAGTTCAGTGAACAGTCTGAACATCACTAACCTTAATCTCTTTGAGACCCAGTCTATCACCTTCCTGTAATTAACTTTCGGCCTTGACTACAGAGGGTAAAGGTGTCCCAGCCCTGAGGTCTTTAAGGGGTTGATAAGCTCTGCTCCAGTGTGGCCGCAAGGTCATGCTACTTGTCCCATTTTTTTCACATTAGCGTTATAAATATAAGTTTTGTTCCAAAGGTCAAGTTCAAGATACGCCACTTTCTCCAAGGAGCCAGAAGGAGCTCGTCCAAGGATGGCCAGAGTCTAAGCCATCCACTTTAGTTAGAAGCAATATCCAAGTCCCATTCTCTGATTTTTATTTTTATTTATTTTTAGGTGGAACTGGGGACTGAACTCAGGCCCTTGTGCTTGCCAGGCAAGCACTTATTCCACTGAGCTATCGCCCCAGCCCCTTAGACTCAGCTGTGGAAAACAACTTCAAGTTTCAAAACTTTCATACAGAACACATCAGCGACAGCGTTGCCTTTGGAACAGCTCATCAAAGGACAAAAATGACAACTGTTTAAATTTTAGTCTTAATTGTTTGCTTCAAAAATTCTAGAGTCAGACACCACATTTTCTAAGGTTGAATAAGTGTTCTGATTGGTCTAATGGGAAACAAACAAACAAACAAGCCAGCTCAATGAAAGCAGAAACAAGAAATGAAAGAGGACTGCTCATGTTGAAGTTCCTTTCCTGGAAGGCTGGGATGGGGGACAAAGCAATAGGAAGGCCAGTGGCTGGGGCCAGGCATGTACTTCTGGGTACTGCTCTCTGCATAACAACAAAGGCAGAGGGAGTTTGATTATCATGCCGATGGCAGTGGCCCTGTTTAGGAAGTGTTGCTGCTTTCTTTCTAATCTCAAGGTCTCTGAATGTCAGACACGTAGGTTCCCTTTGTTGGAACTTTGGCCTGAGGAAATCCATTTTGATCTTAGTCTGGTCTGTGGGCGCCATGCGCAGGAGCTCTGTCCAGACAATGGGCCCCTGTCATTTTTACTCCAGCAACTTTGCCCTATGGAAGTTTTGACAGACTAATGAGAAGAAAGCAAGTACACAAGGTGGACTGACCTGGAAAACAAGGGAACCTAGAGCCAGGGCAGGTTGCAAAGCGGGGTGGCAAGGGCCACAGCCCCTGGAGGGGAAGTGTTTCCTATCGGGTCCAGGGTGCACCATCACTTGTTACCTGAATACTTTCACACATCATCTGCAAGGGCCCCAGGTTCCCCCTCTGAAAATGGGAAGGACGCTGTGTACCATCTGAGGATGCCTGGAGGGTCAAGTGACACAGCATTCATAGTGTGCGGGAGCAAATCAGATCACAGGCCGGTGAAGAAGTATCTCAGTGAGCACCTAGCAACTGTGATGAAAACGTGGGAGTTGCGGTGGTTGTGGTGGGAAACAGTGAGGAATTCTGGAAAATGCCTCTAACGTGCCTGCAAATCACCTGGAGATTTGTTGAAGAGCAGAATTTACTGCAGCTCACCCAAGCCAAGGCCAAGAATTCCAAGGAGCTCTCAAGGGACCCCCATGCTGCCATCCCGGTGGCCCCCGTGACACACTAAGGAGCAAAGGCACCTCAGGCAAGGGGTTTAATTATAAAAGTCAGGCTCTCAGATTCAATCCTCAGTGTTGGCAAGAGTAACAAATGTAATTAGGACAGAAAGACAGAGTGATGATCTAAGCAGCAGATGAAGACGCCATTGAATCAGACCAGGGCAGCAGGGGGAGTCTACAGAGGACCCTTCAGTAGTCCAGGCGGAGGAACTAAGCACCCCTGGGCCATGGCAGTGGAAGGCAGCAAAGGAACGGCACACATGGACCGCGTCCCACTGAGGAATGGTGAGACACCACCAGTCAGCTGCATGAAATGAGCCATCCCGGGTTCCTGGCCTGAATGTGGGGGTGGTTTCCATAAATTCGTAGATGACAAAACTGAAATGAGTCAAGAAGGAGCTGTGCAGGGTGCACATTCCTTGCCTCTCAGACTATCACGATGCAGAAAAAGCGTATCTCATTTCCCTCAAAAGGCTTTCACACCACTGTTAGAATCCTGGCTCTGGAACTTCAGCTCCCAGGCCTCTGCAGGAAGAACAATTGTCGCTAGCCTCACTACTCACTGCAGCTGGCTTTCACTTCTATGTTCACAAAAAAAAAAAATTGAGAAAACTATAAAACCCACCACAAAAATATATATAGTATATCACATTTAGAGGAATGATTTCTACAAGTTCTAAGCTTTTTATATTTTTTCAAAAACTCTTCCTGGCTGGGAAATTCTTTGCCATTCCCAGCTTTGTCTGCAATAATACACATTTAACCTGGATAGGTCTACACACTCCTCATCAGGTCCTGGGGCTGTCACAGTCATACGCTGGTCCAAGGTCATTCTCAAGGTGAGCATCTCCTCAGGTGCTTGGGATTGTAACAGAAGCTCGCTGTCAGCCTAGAGTCTCCAGGTTGATAGCTAACTATAGAAACCAAGGCCTCCCTGGAAAAATTCCTCCCAAGGTCAGAGCGGTAACCCCCAAAAATCAGGGGAGTAAAGATTAAAACTGCACCATCACGCTTGCTGACTCATATTCTGTGTAAACTCAGCCAGAATTTCTAATACATAGCCAATGGACTAGAAATGGTCAGTTGAAGGATTCTGACATCTTTTAGTTGAAAATATATTTTTGCAAGGTTATGGCTCCCTACTCTCCTTTTATTTATTTATTTTTTTTGAGACAGGGTCTTGCTATGTAATTCTGTCTGGCTTCGAATTCACCACGTAGGCCAGGCTGGACTTGAACTGATGGCTATCCTCCTGCCTCAGCCTCTCCAGTACTGAGCATACAGGTATGCACCACCACACCTAGCTGATCCCACTACCTTTGTCTGAGAGACTGGATGAATGTCCTCCCATACCTCAGAGACGGAATATCTGTGAAATGAACACTATCTAAGCTATCATAAGACCAATCAGCCTGTTCATACACCAGGGACAAACCTAGTCCTGTTTAACATTTGAGAAAAGTGAAAACAGCACATTTTCTCCAGAGGCTGTGTCTACATGGGCCAGGCATTCACTACTTGAACTTTAGGGATGGAAGGCTTACAGGAAGCGAGCCCATTTCACTCGGCAATGAGAGCTGTGATGCTCTCAAGGCAGGATGAAATGCTACAGGACGATGAGTGCGTGTCAAGGACTGCTGTCCTGAAGGACTACGTGAGCGGAGCCCTGGACGCTTGCAGGAGCAGGTCGGCCTGGGGTCTGTGGGCCAGAACACTCAGTAAAAGGCCTGCGAGGAGACACCAGCTCTGTGTGCTGGAGCCCAGGAGATGTGGGAGGAACTGAGGGAGGAGAGGAGGGCCTAATGGGGAGGGAAGCAGGAGAGGGGGGTGAGAGGAGAAAGAAAAGGGGAGAGGGAGGGCGAAGGGAGGGGAAGGCAACAGAGCCAAGAGCCGAAGCTAAACCTGGCCATGATTTGAGATTGACACTGGGAGAAAGAAAAATGGGAGAAGGGTTTTAAATAGGAGTGTGATTTGATACTCTGGTGAGGCTAAAACAAATTTTGGCTTAGAGACAGCACTACAGGTTTTCTTATTGCTTAAATCTAATGGGGAGGGCTAGGGGTACAGCTCAGAGCTAGAAAACGCTTAGCTTGCATGAAGCTCTGTATGCAATACTCAGGACCAATAAATGAATGGATAAACGAGGGACTGCGTACATACATGCAAACACACAGGCAGAGAGACACATAGATCCGAGGGAGAACTGTCCTTGGCCAAGCTGAACATGGAGCAGAGCCACACTGATTCTGCCGTGAAGTGGACACGCAGTAGCCTGAATTTGTAAATCAATTTACTAACATTTTCCTAACACTTTTAACTGCTCCCTCTTATTATGTTTTTCAGATTAGAGGACTAGGATTTTTCAACCTATAAAGACAATCATGCGCCGATTCCTCAGGAACCCTATGGTGGACTGTCAGTGTCCTCTGAAGGGAAGACAGAGGGATGGGGCAGGCGGAAAGGTTTCCTCTTTCACTTTCAAGTTCAGATAAAATTGCGAGTTGGGCGATCGAACTGATGTTTCTGAGCTCGGGTGATTAAAGTTTCAGGATGGTGAGACTGAAAGTCAATAAAATAGAAGGACTTCGAATGAAAGCTTGAAAGGGGACCAAACACTTATCACTTTCATCTGCTCTATTGGCCTTTGATGGGGTCCCTCCATCTGGGTTCAAGAAGAGTGAGGTCGGAGGGGACTGGATCCAGCGTGGCTAAGAGCCAACCAGGGGAGTTGGTTAGCTGGGACCTTTCGCACAATTTGGGCCTGGCCTTCCTCTTAGCAGACCCTTAGACTCTTGCCCAACCCCCTGAATGCCTTCTTGCTTCTCTCAGGGGGCCAGCAATGATATGGGGCATCATGTGGAAGGGTGTCAACATTGTGATGATGTGATCTTGATGCCAAAAATGTTCCCCTGAGTCAATGACTAGTCTTACACCTAGACGAAAGGCTGCCTTGTGACCAGGTTTGTTGTTGTTGGGGGAGGTGGCGGCTGTGGATTGAACCCAAGGCCCTTATACTAAGCTGTAAACATCCAGCCTTTTCCACAGGCTCTTGAGAAGACTCTAAGGTACCTATTTACAATGGACTCAAATTTGCAATCCTCCTACCTCAGGCTCCTAGAGTCCTGAGACTACAGGCTCGCATCAGGGTGCTGGGCTTCCCCATCATTTTTAAAGCCTCTGTGCCAGAAGCAGTCTTTGCTTAGGAAGCCAATGTTGGGATGGGGTAGGGCGAGAGCTAGAGGTGAGCTGAGTATCTGGAATCCTCTCTTCACACAACAGAGCTGTGGGCCTCTGCTACAGAATTCCTTCCACCACCAAGATGAGCAATGGGAGAGGACACAGGGGACAAAAATAACCATTGCCATTTTTAAGTGGAGCAGGGGAGCCAGCTGCCTTTCAAATTCCCAAAACGTCTTAAGAACTTCAGTGTTTTTTCAAACTGTTTTGGATCCTCTAAAACCCAAAACACATTGCGCCGAGCATTCTTCCATCTAATTGTTAAGCTCTGGTGTGTTCAGGGGGATTTCTGCGGCAGATGTTTCTGATTTGTTTATATTAACTTATCAAAATGACATTTGGAAGAGCTACACGATGTTCAAGGGAGAGTCTTATAAATTTGGGTTCATTAGTTCTAATCCTGGAATTCTACTTCACCCCCTACCCTGGCCCCAAACACACATGGAATACAGAATGTGGAAGGCTCAATCAGTTTTTTCTAACCTGGTGGAACTCCCCACTCATTTCTAATTCCCTTTACAAAACTCGTTTGTTTGTTCGTTTGCAATACTTGGGGTGGAACCCAGGGCTTTGTGCATGCTAGCCACACAGGCTACACTGCTACATTCAAGGCCCTGAAAGCACATTTTCTAAAAGATATTTCCAAAGTATAAGAAACTTTTTCCATCACATCTAAGGTTTTTTCCTTGATAATTTTTGACAGATAAAGTTTTAAAAAGCAAGCATTTAAATCAACAAAAATAAACTTGAAGTCTAATTTGCTACCAAAGACAAGGAGTAGTAAATTATCTGAGTGTTTTTCTGATTCCTTCTTTTTGTTTATTTGTGCTACATGGGCATGGAACTTTTAGATTTGGGATTTTCTTTATCTGGAGCTGTCACAGGAGGATGTATGTGTATCCATAGAGACCAAGATGAAGCAAAAAGGTACACTGTGAGACTTTGTTCCATTTCTGAAAATCCAGCCCTCCACTTTTCAGGGCTCTGTGGGAATCCAGGATGGCAAAGACAGCACCAGGCAAAGAGCTTCCCGCTGGTCCCGGCCCACGCCCTGGGTGATCACCACTGTACGGCAGTGGACATCAGTAAGCAGGGAGATAGAATGGACCCAGGAGGAGCACAGCGGAAGGGGGATGTGTGCCACGAGGTCTCATTCTTTCCATATTACCCTAAGTCAAGGGTAGAGGAAACCCTTGGGCCTCTGGGCGTAGATCAGGGCCAGAGCGCTTGCCTAGCCTGAGCAAGGGCCATGGGCTTGATCCCTACTGATACAAAAACAAAAAACTTGGGCCATCCTATCAATTTCCGCCACATGTTCAAATCATAGATTCTCACTGAAGGCTTTGTCTAAGGAACCACAGAGCTGTTCTGTCACAAAAATAAACTCAGGAAAAGCTCTGAAACTGTCTATGCACACATAAAAGAACACTCAGCAGAGAATCACGCTGGTTCTAACAATGTCCTTTCCACCCAATCCAGAGCCAACCCTCTAGGTTTTTTGTGCCCTTGTGAAATTT
>PVKN010006751.1:0-27865 GCA_004027915.1 Capromys pilorides
TGTCAAATTTTGATCATTTTATATGTTCAAGGTTTAAACATATAGCATTTATTAGTTTCTTTTATGTATTAAACACACATGATCTTAACTCAAAATTTAACTTTAAAGCTGAGTCTCATAGCATTGCTTGATTTTAAATGTACACATACATCTATGTCCACATATATGTTACATCATAAACTAAGATAGTGGTTATTTATTTAACCAATTATGAAAACGTTTTATAGGTTAACATTTAAATAATCTTTAGCAATTAAAATTTACTTTTTAGTAACCAAAACCTAATTATGAGAATACAAGATAATTGATAGGTTCTTCCCTAAGTATAAACTGCTAAATTATCAAGGTCCTGCTTCAGAATGGTTGAGTCCCCAAAACAACAGCTTATTCTCCCAATCACCACTTTCCCCTTCTCTTTTATCCCAGTCCTGGATACTTTTCTCCTGCACAAAGGGGAGCACTCAGTCAGCCCCTTCGGTGTCACTGGCATTGCCCCTCAAACTCCACCCTATTGAAAGTCCATAAAATCTCAGACTCTCTGTCTGAGGTGAGAGGATCCCCCATCTTCCTGCCATCGATCTTGGTGTCCTGCTCAAAGGTAATAGAAGTCTTTTCCTCCATTTCTTTCACTTCTACTTCTTTGCCCCATCAATGAAAAACCTAACAATATAATTTTAGTAAAACATAATCTTTGCTTTTAAATCTAGTTTAAAAAGTTTTGTAAGTTTCACCAAGAGCACCTCAATATTTTAGAAAACTATGTTGTTTTACATGTAGAAAACTTAACCTTTTAATTATACCCAAAACCAGTTAGTTACTTTAGATAACCCATCATAACAGGTAACATTTTTTGTATCACTCTCTCTCTCTGTCTCTGTCTCTCTCTCTGTCTGTGTCTCAAAGATTATATATATATAATCTTTGGCCAAGAAAACTTAAGTATCATACACAGAGAATAAAGACATTGTATTTTTTTAATGTATTTAGTGCAGGGTCTGGAGGGTCTACAGGGTCTCACTATGTAGATCGGGCTTGTAGAGATTCTCCCATGTTTTTAGCCTCCCAAGCACTGGGATTGCAGGTGTGTGCCACCATACCCAGTCTCAGTTGCCAGCTCAGCACACCCTGGGGCCAGGGCTGGCATGGCACACCAGGGATCAAACCCTGGCCACTGTGTTTTGCCTACCTAAGCAGGTGCTTTAGTCCACTGAGCTATCTGGCCCGCCCTAAGACATTGTATTGACAAAAATATTTTTTAGTATTATCTCAGCTATCTAACAATATAAATGGAAATCTATTACCAACTTTAAAGACACCTTTACTCTTACTAAGTGATTTAAATTAGCCTACTGTTAAGCTATGTGAACCACAAGCATTTGGGATAATCTCTTAGGTGTTTATTTACCAATGACCGAACTTGCATAAAACTTTTGGAGGAGAATGTATACTTGAAACTTAGCACAAAGAAATCCACATATTAACCTAAAATATATGTAAAATTTATGTCATTAAATTTTGGTGAGTTTATTTGTATGTAAGCGTCGAGTCTTGCAGTCTTTATCTGGTAATGTTTTAGATGATATATCCTCAAAACCCATGTAAGTGATTTTCCTTGGAAATTTCAAGAAGAACCAAGAAAATAAATTGTTGAGGCCCCCAAATACTTTTCTTAAATGAAGCAGCTGCAGGTGCTTCAACTGGTTATTAACACAAATTAGATAGACAGATAAACATACAAACACAGAAAACAATTATCATTAAATCTAATAGTCTATTCTTATTTGTGCTGGCCAAATGAAACTACAAAAATACTTTTACCATTTTAAGATTTATAACTGTAAATAGAACAGTCAAAATTTCTTTTATAGGCCATGAATTAACAGAGACATATTATCAGAGAGAAAACCCTTTGACTCTTATGAAAGCAAAGAATTTTCTTTTGTTTTGTTTTCTGAAACAGGGTCTTACTGTGCACTTTACACTGGCCTTGAACTCTCTGTATGGTCTAGGCTGGTCTTGAACTCCAGGCAGTCTTCCTGCAGGCTGAGATTATACAGGTATGCACCACCACACCCAGCCTAAAGACTATTAGGCTGATGGGTTACCACATTGAAATAGCCAACTGCACCAGTCTCTCATTGTCATTGGATAGCCAAAGTTGCTAGCCAAAACTGCTGCTTTAATAACTACGTGTAACTGTTTCCTCCAAGACACATGGCTCAAGGTCATTTCAACTATTTTATTTTCTGGGATGCTCATCTTTTCCCTGAATAATAGTTGGCAATTTAAAGTAATTGAAGGTCTTCTTTTGAAAATCTTGTATTATATGTACTCTTGCTTGTTACTGTTTTCCTATCTTTGTTTCTGCTATTTTTACTCTCTAAAATAAAATCTAATAAGATTAAATAAAAGAGAGCAATAAATAAATAAAGCAAGCTACCAGTGATTGAAGGTCTTAATTTTTGTCCTTAAGATGCAGAGGGCAAGGGAGAGGAACTTCAGACTCAGCAGTGGTACATGCCTTGAACTGTGCTCCCAGCACCAGAAGGGGCAGCTTTCCAGGGGCCACATGTACACCTCCAACACAAATCAGAATTGCCTCGATGCAGAGAAAGTCCAAACATAGAAGACCTCCAACCTCTTCCTTCTGTGTTATAATATAAATCCAGCTGTTTAAAAAAAAAAAAAATGCTACAGGCAACACTTCACTCCACATCCCATCTGCCTCCACGGGAGAGGCAGATCATGAGTGCATGCAGAAAAGTTTTAAGTAGCTCTGCTTAGGAACATGAGGGTGGAACAACTCCAGTGCTTAAAGATACACTGTAAAACAGAGAGGGAATTTGATATTGCATTTCCCATCTGCATAACAATAAGGGAAGAAGAAGACGTCCCTTATAATCCTGGTTTTATATGCCCTTGGCCCATCCCTGAGCTTTCCCTGCCTCGGAGCAGGTGGCTTCTATGTGGAGAGTGATCACCTTAAGATAGGTGGGGCTGGAGTAGCCACCCTTCCTAACACATGCATCGATTTCCTCTGGAAAGTCACATTTCCAGCTGCAGAGTGCATTTGTAAAGCATGAGCTAGAGTTCATTCCTGATGTAACAGTCTTGTTTAAGAAGACAAGCACTGCTAGTGAAAAATTAAACCAGTGATCAAGAGATCCGAGCAACTGTGTGTGTTCTGCTTCTGGTCCTGCCAGTCAGAGGAGAAAGCCCCTGCTCAGGCACTGGGTCAGCCAAAACTCACTGACATATTTCTCTCTGGGTGAGTATGGATGCCAGCTCCACTCTGACACAGAGATGGAGGTTACGTAGTCTATAAAGGAATGCCTATACTAAGCACGCGCTGTCTAGGGTTTCAGATGCTTCCACCTGAAAAAGATTTTCAGGAGTGCCAAAAAAAGCATGTTACTATGTACTGACAATGATAATGACCATCTCTAACAGGTAAGCTGCCAAAACCTGTCCCTTAGCCTCAGGCGTATCCAACAGCCTGAGCAGCAAAGCAGTAGAAATGCAAAAAACCATTACAACAGCTGTCTAAAATAAGATAATAAGGAGCTGGGGAGATAGCTCAGGGGCACGAGTGCCTGCCTGGCAAGTGCAAGGTCTTGAGTTTGATCCCCAGTTCTGAAAAAGAAAAAAAGTAAAATAAGACAGTAAGTAACCTCATAATCACCCAACAAGTCAAGAAAGGAATGTAATAGGGCCAACCAGTTAGCTCAGCAGACTAAAGCGCCTGCTTAGGCAAAGCCCAGCGACCAGGATTCAATCCCAGGCATGCTGTGATGGCCTTGTCCCCAGGGTGTGCTGAGATGGTGATTTGGACTGGGCATGGTGGTGCATGCCTGTAATCCCAGCACTTGGGAGGCTGAAAACAGGAGGATCACTAGGAGTCCGATCTATGTAGTGAGATCCTATAAATCCTGTACTAAAAAAGTACATTAAAAAAAAGATAGGAACACAAGTAAATTCAGCAACAAGTGTAGACATCTAAAGGCAATAAACACAAAACAGGAACGTGAAGCACTGCCTACAAAATAAACTCTAAATACGAAAACAATTTCCCACGCTTTCAACTTACATTTGTAATCATTTTAACAAAAAAAAAAAAAAAACAAGGAATAAGCAACTGAAAGACATAAGTTGATTTTTTTTTTTTTTGGTCTTTTTGAGACAGGGTCTCACTATGCAGTTCAGCAGTTCAGCAGTTCAGGCTGGTCTTGAGCTTACTTTTATCGTCTAGGCTGGTCTCGAACTCACACTGATCCTCCTGTCTCAGCTTCCCAAGTGCTGGGATTACAGTCTTGCACCACCATGCCTGATTAGATAATTTTTGATTATCTGAACGAATCACAATCCAGAATCCAATGAAAATATTTAGGGTTCCATGAAACAAGAGCGAACTCTTGCCCCCTTCCAAAGATCTAACCAGGGCACCTACAAACATACAAAGAAAATATAACCCTTGAACTGCTGGGTGTCAGATACAAGAGTTTGTGCCCCCTGAAATCAAAGAATAAATTCTAAGGAGCAACAGAAGAAAGGTCTATTGAGATATATCTACTAAGAGACAAAAAGGATACTCAAAGTGATTGCCCTCTAATTTTAAATGGAAAAATAAAATTGAAATAGCTAGTAAAAATCATTTGGATATGTTCTCTTACTTTTTAATTTTTAAAAAAAATTAATATTGCTCTGAGTCTTTTATACTTTCCCTAGTTGGAAAAGTTAATAGCTATGCACTGATAAATTTAAAATCACCCCTTCTCTACACAAAAGGTCATTCTCTATTTCTCTATTCTGAATGGCATTGAACTTTGCAAACTTACATGCAAATATAATAATATGAACTTCTACAGTGTTCCTTATTATGGACTCTCTTTCTGGTTGGTCTTAGTTCTTCTAGGTATATAAATCAAAAAGCTTCACACTCTCTGTACCCCAGATGATGTGAGACAAATGGGAAGGATAGCAAAAAAGATCTGAGATTTCCTAATGTAGATTTTCACACTGCCTCTGCATGCCAGTCCATACTTTCACTTCTAGATGACTAGACGTGAACATGAAAATATAATAATCACATATGATATTTCAGGGTCTAAAACCCCATGAAATTCTGCTTGATTAAATATGGCCCATGTGGAAGCTTTCAAAATTTGAAATTAGTTTGAATATATTAGGAACTGTTCTCAGACATGCTAATGAAAAACAAACGAACTCAATACCAAACTATGGCCATAGTCAAAAGAGGCATTCATTGAATGCTGTCAGCAGCAACTTGGGAACGGATGTGCATTCAAACCTCCACTCCATGAGAGTATAATATGTAAAGTGATTGAGTCTTTATGCTAATCAGAAAAGATGAAAGCAAAGCCACTGCACTATGAGGATGCATGGTCCAATGGTGGAGGCAGACATTTAAATGTTAGCAAAATGGACAATGGGTATGGGAGAACACCATTTATGAAAAATGAAACATTGACATGGATTGGAAGATTGCAAAAGGCAGTCCACAGTGCCCAATGTTCTAGCTAAATAAGCTTTTTAATTTATATTTCCCTTAAGGACTCCATCTCTTCTGCCTCTGATGGAAAATTGAGGCTCTTGTGCATGAAGACCATGAAAAAAAAAATCTGTTGGAAAATAGATTCAAAAAATACATCTATTGAAAAATTTAAAACTCAGACAAACCTTTGAGTATCAAAATATTTGTGCACCAAATCATTGCTGTATTTGTTCCTTGCTAACTTGGTTTGTTGGTACACAAATTACAAAATAAGTGAATTCAGAGATAGCAAAAGGCCACAAGAAAAACAACTCTATCAAGAATTATGAGAAGATTAATGTTATTGAAACAGACAGATGAGGCAACTAGACAGAAATTTCTAAGGTATTTATATCTTCATCTTTAGAAGTTGAAGATTTAGAGGTACAGTCTCTTGAAAGCCCTTGAACTGAGAAAAAAGTTCAGGAGATGATTCTTGTCCTTCTGAGTTTCCTGGAAAAGACATCAAACTTAGCATCAGGATGCCACACCTACAAAATGAGGGACTTATGTTCATTAGAAAGAAATTCAGTTCAAAGTAACTTAATTTTTAAAAGATTTTATTTTGATTTCTGTAACTGAACACACACAGGCCAAGTGCAGACATAACTAGATCTGGAAGCTTAAGTTACATCAGCAGGGCTTTCTTGCTCTCCAGCTATTATGTCTGCTTTCAATTGTGCTGGTTTTATATTCAGTCAAGTCCTCCTTCTTCATGATGATTGCTCCCTGAATGTCCAGATTTATATCCAAAAGGTTCAAACACACACACACACATACCACACGCATGTGGTGATATACATATACATAAATCGCTGAGTTGAGCTTCATCTCCAAAACACTGGTCCAGATCCACATGAAATGTCCTCCTCTGGAACCAGAGATGCAGTCAGCACAAAGACGGTGAACAAGGAGTATTTTTCCAGGGAAAAATCAGGAATTGGTTATAGAATAAAAAAGACTGTGGGTTTTGGAAGCACCAACACAATAACTGTCTTTCATAGGATGAGACCCATTATCTCCTGGCAATCCCTAAATATCCAAAATTATCTCTTAAAACCTTTCCATTGTTAAATAAGGAAATTATTGCCAAAAAGTTCTGGTGATTTGTCCAGTTATCACAGGAAATGACAGAAACAGAATCCCAATCCCTTATCTTGCGATTCTGTATTCTGCAATATTTCGAGAGTTCTAACCATGATGGTCGCAATGGACTCAAGAGAAAAGTGTTTGCAATTCAGGCAATTATCATAATTAAGACCATTTCCTCTGTTCTTGCTAAAGATGCTGTCAGGGACCTCTGATAATTTCTGGTGGCCTCTACATTGCCAATTGTGGTTGACTGACTCTACTTTGAACATGCTGCACATGGTACCTGTTTCTGGTCTAGCTAAAGATGAAAGATGCCCTGTGTTCTCATTTTTAATGTCTAAGAAGAACACACTATGGTTGCCACAGCAACTGTCTAGGGTAACTCCTTATGTGTAGAGATAAGGATGCCAACAAGAATGCTGGTTTTTTTGTTCTTGATTTGGCCTGGGCCTGAAGATAAAAGACAGAATCCAGCCTGGGCAATTGTATTTTTTTAAGCTTTCCAGACAATAATATGAAGCCAGTGTCAGGAGTCCCTGATAATAGTCTTTTAAATTTTATGAAGACAAGTTTGTCTGAGAGGTCAAAGAGCTCGTTCAGTTCCATAGCTCCTGATTCACCGCAGAATGCTCCATGGTATACATCTAATAACTTAAAATTGTGTTATTTTTTTCTCATCTCAAAGGATTATGTCCACTCTGGTGATTGCTAGATTTCCAAGGTGCACGTTCATGAATATTTTTAATGTGAACTGTGGTTTCCTGATCTTTCAAATTGGGCTATGTTGGAACTTGACTGCAGCAGGACACAAGGGACTCTGGCAGGTCTAATGGCCATGATCAGTGCTTCAGAGTCTGTGATGTGAATCACCTGCAGAGTGGCGCATCACTGTGATTATGGCTGTGCTAAGGAGACGTGGAGGAAGAAGGAACAAAGAAAATAACAGCCTCTCAGTTAAGTTTTCCAAAAGTCTCAGAAGATTAACTGGCTACCAGCAAAGCTCACTCTTCAATTAAAAACGTAAGCACCAACATGAAGCAGGCACACCTGCCATCCCAATCATTTAGGGACAGTGAAGAGAAGCATTCTATTTCTTCACATTAGTAGGCTGTCCAATGTTCGGCTGCTCATTTCCAAATGATTTTGCTTTCTTTCCTTCATTCGTGTGAAGCTCAAAATAAATTCTATTCATCTCATATTATTGACTTGATTCATGTCAAAACACGGTACTCATTGTGACCTAGGCAGTGCTAATCTTTAAGGAAATGTGACTTGATATTCAAAAGCAATCCTTGGGAATTGAGTGAGAAATATCTAGTAGAGAAATTCCACCTTATTTTGGAGGCTTTACTGGAATAAATTTAAACTTAAATGTTCACAATTGAAAATAACATGGAGCGTTTTGGTAAACAATAGTGGAGAATTTATTGAGTAAATATTTATGAGCATAGACTATTCACAAAATCTTTTGGTAGACGCTATAAATAACATCAAAATAAATGCTCCTGTGATATTTATAATCTATTAGAAGAGATGAGAGTTGTTAATAATTAGAATGCTAAGTGAAATGTGATTAAGGATGGTAGAAGTTCAAAGTGGGCAGACTTTGAGCTTGGCAAAGGCAAAGTAAAAGGGCAAGTAGAAGCAAAATTGTATTAGAAACAAAAAGAAAGGGGAGGGTAAGGGGGGAGTCATGAGTATCAATAACATAGATTTTTTTATACAATACTTCATTTAATCATTGAAACAGGTGTATGGGTTATTGCAAATTTCAGGCTAAAATTAGGAGATGTTAAGCAGTTTCTCAGTTTCTCCAGCAGTAACTAGTAGCTCATAGATCCATGTTCAGGGAAAATGAACCAGTATGTTTCTCTGAAGGTGCAGAAAAGGAGGCAGAAATGTGGTCAACTGAGGCAAAACCACACAAGGTTGGATGA
This sequence comes from Capromys pilorides, assembly GCA_004027915.1. Classification (NCBI taxonomy): domain Eukaryota; kingdom Metazoa; phylum Chordata; class Mammalia; order Rodentia; family Capromyidae; genus Capromys; species Capromys pilorides. Next base: position 8,581 of record PVKN010006751.1, read on the forward strand.
CAAGCTGATGTATTCAAAGTCAACCACACACAATGAGAATTGTGATGAAGCTAAACTTCATCCAGGAACCTAAACCCTGAGAGCTGTGACTGAAAGCTAATGCCACAACGTTCTTCATACTTTATCTCCCAATGTCTCCATGTTCTCCTGCCTTGCACATCTGTGCAGGTAACATGCCCAGCTCCACTCCAGGTATTCACACAAGCCCACTAGGTGCAGTAACCTAGCTTTGCTGACTTTGCTCAAGATACATGGAAGTCAGGGAGGAAATTCAAGGAGAGAGATGTCCTTTGCCCATCACCTGGGTGTGGCTATCTACCCTTGCTTTTTGATTTTCTATTTCCTCCCCTCCTGGCAAGACAAGAAGTTCCTCTTCTTTGTATCTTACAGGGATGTTCTACCATGTTTTTAAATAGATCCTTGGTGCTTCAAATTCTCCCCCAACACCTTGAGCTATTTATTCTAAGGAACAGCAAGATCCTCCTTGGAAGAACTTGCATTAAGAGAGATAAGATTCAACCAGCAAGAGCCTGGAAGCAAATGCCCTATGCACCATGAGCATACAGGCACTGCACCCAGATGTTTGCAAAAAGAATGGGAAAATAAAGATCAGATGTGAGGTATTAAGAAGGATAAAGTATTTTTTCAAATAACAGGAAAGTAGAGAATTCTATTTGCAGATTCTTTTGCACCTTGAAAACAACCCGAGTTCTTAATGAAGTTTATGGTGTATTTCTTTCTTCCTCATCAAAGAGTTTTAGTTCTAACTAAATTTTGGGTAGAAGTCAGTATTCTTTCCAGATATAAAATAGAATAACAGCAGGTGGCCTTGGAAAAGAATTTTCCTAACATGCTATACACTTTTATCAGAAACATTTTTTCATGCCACTAGATTTTTTTTTAAGTCATGATTTGATTTCCAAAAAACTTAAAGCTCTGTTTCCATTTAGTTTACTTTGCAAAGGAGCCGGTTAGCTAGAGCACAAGACTGTCTCTGATCCGCTCAGCAGCGGAGACCACTGGTGCAGCGAGAGAGCAGGGAAGGCAAGTCATTTGTCTTTTCAGCAGGCACACACAAATGATCATTTCCTGCCATATGTTCCATAGAATTCCTTTATTTCCCTTTAGGTATTTGACCCTCTGTTGAATAGAAGCAGTGATCAAAGTTGAAGCTATAGAATGACTGAGAGAATAGCTTTACTTTCTGTAAATCAAATCTTAAAAAGAATTGGAAGCAAAATTCTTGATATTTAATTCCTACTCCCGAGTCTTTGGCTTATGTGAACATGAGGATGTTGCTCAACTACCCTATATTTCTGATTTCTTTTTAAAAATTTACACAGCCAAGAAATTCTGCAAAAGGAAATTTTCTTTTCCATTTGTGCTGACCTTAGAGATGGAACCTCTTAGGTAAAGGACGATAATCTGAAATAAAGCTCCTGTGTCTATCTCTAAAGAATTATGACTTGGAAGGTTCATATGAGGTAAAGGAGAACAAGAAGAAATAGATATCAAGTTGAGAGGCCATGCCAAACATCTGGAGGAGAGATGAGAGCATTATGGGAAAACAGATGGAGCGAAGGTTGGCCAGATAAAATTAAAGGCAATGCCTCTCGGCTTTTGATTAGCTAAGAGAATTCTCTTTCAGAGGAAAGTATCTACAAAACCTGTACTTTAAATAGCCTCTTGACATGAGAACACTTTCAAAAATTAGAGCTCTTATCAGGCATGGAGGTTTGCTTTGAAGGTTTTAATTTACTAATTACTGAGTGGATTGTTGCTTTTTTAAAAAATTAGAAACAAGACTCCAATTGATAACCAAAGGGCGTAGAGAAAAAGATCCACACTAAAAGTTAATTTTATGCTCTTTTAATTAGCCTCTGAGATTTCATGGGAAAAAATCAGGGTCTAAATCAAGAATTTGTGGGTGAGAATGCAATATCTGTATTTGTCAAGAGAAGCTGGTATGGCTTCTTGGGGAATTGGTTGTAACTCTGCAAGAAAGAGCTCACACCAGTGTTTGAACATTTTATCCATTAGCTTTATTGAGCACAGGGCCAAAGGCTCACAAGCTTTCTGCAAGTATAATAAAATTTTTAAGATCTGATCTTAAAACATTTATTGAGTCTGAAAAATATTAATTTATAAAATGAAAATTAATAATAATATCAAGAATGTGATTAATGGAGCATGAGGTCTCTAAAATCAAGATGTCCAGTTCCTACTGAAGTCCTAAAATAGCCCTGCCAGTGTGGGGAGAGGCATTCTCTGCTATCAATTCCTCTGGTGGCTCCAAAGGTATCCACATCCCTCAGCTTCAGGGAGATTACCCTTTCTTTTACTATCCAAATAAAACATAGAGTCCCCAGTTCATGACTGAAAGAGACACAGCCTGCTCCCGAAGACCCTCAAGTAGCCCCCCGGAAGTCTGTCGTTCTCCCAGGTACCTCTTGCCCAGGCACTTTGCTTCCCCTGAGTCCTTAGTTTGCTACCTCCCACCCTCTCTAGGCACTCTCCTCTTTCTCTGCCATGAGCAGCTTTGTCATTTCTTCAACAAAAGCAAAGAGGTTTTTTTTTCTTCCCATCTCATTGAAATTCACCATCAACTAAATCTACTGTGTGAGACAGACTTTTCTGAATGTTTGAAAATAATGAAGAGGGACCAGCTCCTCCTGGAATAATAAACAACTGAAAAGTTTAATGCAGGAGAGGCCTGCGCCATGTCTGGAGGGAGCCTTCTTCCTATACTGTCTTGCCTCAGCCCTGGCCAGCCTGCCGTCCTCTCGCTGGACACACTGTCCCTATCCAGATTCCTGTTTTCTAATTCTCCCTTCTTCCTAGCTCCCAAAACTCCCTGCCTGGAACCATAGGCACTCTGCTCTAGCCTGCTATAGGCTACAGAATTCATCTCACCTGCTGCTTCTCTTCAAGTTCCCAGTGATACCCATTGCTGCACTCTACTAACAAAGATAATTTTTGCCTTTAATTAAATTTGACCACATCTTAAAGTATGGTAACTGCTAGCAAATTTTCTATATGTTCATTCATTCATTTGTTGGAATAGTATCTTTCCGTTTGTGAAACACTTCTAAGAAAGAGCCACAAGGGTCAAAGTAACAAATGGCATGTGTTTCAGCAAGATCGTGTTCCCCTGAAAAATTGTTTTATTTTGTGCTCAGGCTTTGAATAAGGAGCCTTAGAAATTCAAATCTTTCCTCACTTCACTAAGCATGCTGAATACAAACAACCATAGGACCCAGCATGTTCTTCTACAAATCACCATGTTTCAGCTCAGCCTATGGGCTGTGTCAGGGTAAGAGGCGGAGGCCCAGGAATGGTGAAGAGAGTACAGGTGATTACCATTAGAAGAGTGAAAGCAAAAGAGTCAAATGTGGGACTGACAAGACAGAGAGGCCCCAGGGAAAAGACTGTGTGAGTGGTGCAGCACAAGAGGAAGATTATCCCCCAGATACATTAAGGAGCCGTTTGCTTGCCTTTTTTTTTTTTTTTTTTTTTCTGACTCTGGACATGTTGACTGACAACATCACCAAAGAAGTCATATTTCAATCGCACAGTTTAGAAGACAAGACCACAGTACTGGTTTACTCCAAAAACTGATGAACATAGTCACTTTTTCCACTAAGTTCATTGCTCTCCAGGAGGACTTAGGCTTCTCTTTTCTCTGACTTGGGCTCCCACACTACTTTTCCCCACTTAAGGAATGATGACCGTTTGTACTCTAATATACAGGAAGCACTGTTCTGAAAGACAGGGCAGATGTGAAGGAGCAAACACAGTCAAGCGTGGCCCCTCGGATAGACAAGTGGAAGATGACAGAGAAGCAAGGCAAAATCTCCGAACAATGGAGCAAGTGGCAAGGAAGGTCACAGACGTAGACGGTGAGCAGTTTTCTCCGGGGATGTTATGGGTGGTTCTACAAGGGGGAGGCTTCTGAGTTCTTCCCTTGAAGAGGAGTGGAGACCCATGATGAAAAGGGGAGGACAGCACTCCAGCGAGAAGCACAGGAGGTGTGAAGGCAGGATTATAGCAGTGGCTGGAGACCAAGCTTCCTAGAAGCAGGAAAGGCAGAGGATGGGGCCATGAGCATGATTAGGCTCATGCTCAAAACAGGCTTCTTGATCCTGTGGATGTCACTGGTGGATGCGCAGTGATCAAGGTAGGTGGGCAAAAGATGGGGCAAGGCCGGCTGTTTGAGTGGGCTCTGCCCACTCACTCCATCTCCACAAAGCAGGTCTGCCTCAAGAGGTTTTCTGTGTTGGGATTATATGTTCCATTTTATTGGGAAAAGAAACTGAAGCACAAAATCACAGATGATTATAAAAAGCCATAAACAACAGTTGTAGATTTGCAATTTAGAAAGAGCATTAGCATTGGGCAGAAAGCAGATTAAAAATAGTGCAGATCAATATAATGTTTATTCCAGTGACACAGGCAAGAGAGAACAATAACTTGAAAGAAGACATAGTATAGCTTAGAGACTGAACATAACCATTAGAATGTTCTCAAATATATGTTGGGATATTTTTTAAAGTAGTTAATTGTTACAGAGATCTAAGATCTTCTCCAGCAAAAGGGAAGAAATGAATAGTATGTACATAAAACTAGCTATGTGTTCCTTACTGTAATGGGCAGGGATGTACAGCCAGTAACACAACCATGTCTATGAAGAACTGGGTCTTCTGTACTGGTAATGGCCAGGTGGGAGGTGGGGCAGAAAAACCACATAAAAGACTTGGGATGCCTAAAGGGCTCAGTCAGCTCTCTGGTTCAGGTGGGACAGACTTCATGCAGGCCAGAAACATGGTCCTTGTTTCCTCTTAAAATTCTTTTGACACATAATCATTCTTCATATTTATGGAGTTTGGTAGGATGCTTCATTAAGTGTATACATTGTAAAATGTTCAAACCAAGATAATTAGCATATCCAGTATCTTAAAGATTTATTGTTTCTGTATTGTAAAAACACTTAAGTTATTCTTATAACTTTTAAAATATATCTTGCATTATTATTAGCTTTAGCCACCCTATTGTGCAAGAGTACCAGAATTTATTCCTTTTTTATTTGAAAGTGGGGAAAAAAACACTAAAAATGATACAAAATTTCAGACCAACACAGGAGAGTAGCAATAGTACACTGTTGCCATCTTCAAAGTAGTTGTTCAGGTTACAAGATGTTGGCATGAAAAACTGACTAATCAATGTAATCACAAACCTTTCTTTCTGAAGAACTAATGGAAGTTAGTAGTACAGCTATCTTAACTATCATATATATCATTAACTATCATTTATGCATCTTAACTATTACATTACTAAATATATATTTAATATGTATATTTAATTTTCCTTTTCCCCTCCTTTTTTTCTGCTTTCCCCATCCCAATTTCTCTTGCCTTTTGAATAGGTTCTTCCCCTTTCTCAATATCTAGTTTACCGTTTGTCTCTTATCTACTCTTTCAACTTCTTATGCTAGGGAGACAATACTATATTTACATTTGTAAGACTGATTTATTTCACTTACGAGTATGTTCTCAAGTTGTATCCATTTACCTATAAAAGACTCAAGTTTATGCTTCTTTATGACTGAGTAGTACTCCATTGTATGAAAATACCATACATTTTTTATCCATTCCTCAGTTGATGGGCATTTGGGTTGTTTCCAAGATTTAGCTATTACAAATTGTGCTGTTTTAAACATGACTGCATGTCAGAGTCCCTGCCTGGTTCTCGTCTGGCCCAAGAAGTCTACACTTACAAACCTAAAACCCGTTACTGGAATTCTACCAACTAATTCCAATCTACCACTCCCAGCGCAACCCACAGTGATAATAAAGACACTAAGACACACATATATATATAATTACTGGGGAGCCAAGGGGCCCTAAGTCCAGCCATGAAGATGGCTTTCCAGAACCAAGAGAGTGACCCAGGGCTGCACTCGGGCTTTATTCATTGGAGAAGGGAGAATGGCTTGTGAAAGGGAATTTTGGGAAGGTGAGCACTGAAGGGAATTATGGGAAGAAGATGAGCACTGTGAGCTGGGCTAGGTAGGAGGCCTGCATTCACCTCCGCCATATTTAGAGATATACAAAGAAAGTAATTTGCTTTATGCTATTGAGCTAGTATCTAATATTTTGGAGGTCTGATGATTCAGCTCTGATGTGTCATCTTTCAAGCCCCAGGAAGTCATAGCCTCTATCTTGAGGCTCGATCCCAGATGATACCATGGAGCATTGGCTCTTCATCCTGTTCTTAGGGAAACCCGCACGTCATCTTCAAAAATTACCACCAGCACCTCGGCTAGACCAATAAGGCCAATTGAAAGGATGATGAGATTTTAGGGATCTGGTGCTTCAGCTCTGCTGTGTAATCTTTCAAGCCCCAGGAAGTCATAGCCTCTAACTGGAGGCTCAATCCCAGCTGACACTGTGGAGCATTGGCTCTTCGTCCTGTTATCAGGGAAACATGTGAGCCATCTTCAAAAATTACCACCAGCACCTCAGCTAGACAAATACACACTGTTTAAGGCCAATTGAAAGGATAATGTGAAGTCCTAGCCAGCTCTGTACATTTCAATACAAGGAAATAGGGTCAGATTCAGTCAAAATGGGGACAATTGCTCTTCTTTCAAGGAGAGCTGCTCAAGCGGTCCTCCACAGCTGCATATATATATATGGCTGCTGTATGATGTTTTCAGTTCTTCTAGGAAAATATCTGGAAGAGGAATAGATAGGTTGAATAGGACCTCCAGTCCTGGTTTTTTGAGAACTCTCCACACTGATTTCCACAGTGGCTGCACTAGTCTACAAAGGTTTCTTTTTCTCACAACCCCTCCAGCATTTATTATTGGCTGATCTCTTGATGGCATCTATTCTTTCTGGAGTGAGATGGAATCTTGATGTTTTGATTTCCATCTCTCAAGTGACCAATCATGTTGGACATGTTCTCATATATTTATTTTCCATCTGTGTTTCTTCAGCTGAGAATTGTGTGTTCATCTTAAATGTCCATTTTTGTATTGGGTCCTCAAATTTGAGAAGTTTGATGTTTTTACTTCTTTATGTTCTAGATGTAAGTCTTTTGTCTGAGGGACTGTTGGCTAAATATTTTTCCCACTATGTGGGTTGTCTTTTTATGCTATTCATGATTTCATTTGATGTGCACAACTTGTATAAGATGAGATCCTAGTTGTTGATTCTTTGGTGTATTTCCCCTGCAGTTTGTGTTTTGTTCATGAAGTCTCATTCTACACCTATGTCTTCAATATTTCTACTTATTTTCTCTTCCAGTGGAAATATTTTTATATTCAGATCTTTGATCCATTTTGATTTTGGTTTATTGAATTGTGGTAGACATAGGACTAGTCTTAGCCTTTCACTTGTAGACAGCCAGTTTTTCCAGCATCATTTATTAAAGAGACTTTCTTCCAGTGCACGTGATCTTTTTGTCAAAGATAATGTGGCTGAGTGTGTTTTACTTGTGTCTGTGTTTTCTAATATGGTCCCCTGATTATCAGGCCTGCTTTTTGGCCAGTATCATGCTGATTTTATCACAGTAGTTTTATAGTATAATTTTAAATCAGGGATTATGATGCCTCCTGCCTAGTCTTTGTTGTCCAGAATTGTTTTTGCTATTTCTAGGTCTCTTCTGGCTCTACAGGAGTTAGAAATGGTTTCTCTAGCTCTGTAAGGTATGCTAATAGTATTTTTGTTGGGATCACATTCAATCTGTACAACAATTTTCAGTGTTGGCTCTTTCTACCCATGAGCAAGGGATATGCTTCTATTTTCTTATATCATCTTCAATCTCCATTTTTGAGTACTATGCTTTTCAATGTATAGATCTTTTACTTCCTTTGCTAGATTGAGTCCTATATATTTTATTTTTTGGATGCTATTATGAAGGGTGTGGTTTTCTTAATTTCTTTCTTAGTGAGTTTATTGTTTGTGTATAAGACTGCTATTGATTTTTGAGGGTTGATTTTGTATCCACCTATGATATTGAATCTGGTTATTAAATCTAGAAGACTTTTGATGGAGCTTTAGAGGTCTTCTGTGTAAAGTGTCATATCATCTGCAAATAGTATTAATTTCACTTTTTCCTTACCAATCTTTATTCCTTTTGTTTCTTTCTCTTGCCTAATTGCTCTGACTAATGTTTCCAGAACTATGTTAAATAGGAGTGGTGATAGTGGACATCCTTGCTCTGTTCCTGACTTTAGAGTGTAAGTTTTCAGTTTTTCTCCTAGGACTTTTTTTTTTTTGTATCATGAATATGTTGTTGAACTTTGTCAAAGGCTTTTTCATTATTCACTGAGATAGTCATATGATTTTTGTCTTTGACTCTGTTGATGTGGTGCATTATATTTATTGATTTATGTATATTGAACCATCCCTGCATTCCTGTGATGACTTCCACTTGACCATGGTGTATATAACCTTCTTGAAGATGTGCTGCATTCTGTTTCCTAGTATCCTTTTTTTTCCTGGTGCCTGGGATCAAACTCAGGACCTTGTGCTTGTCAGCCAGGTGCTTATGCCACTGAACTACATCCCCAGCCCCTATTTCCTAATATCTTATTGAGGGTTTTGGAATCCATGTTTATTAGTAAATTGGTCTATAGTTCTCTTTGTTGGTTCCATCTTTCTCTGTTTTGGGTATCAGGGAAATATTTGCATGCAAGAATGAGTTAGGAATGTTGCTTCCCTTTCAATTTCATTGAAGAGTGTGAAGAGTACTGGCCGTAAATCTTTTGTAAATTTCTTGTAGAATTCAGCAGTGAATCCACCAGGATTTGGGCTTTTCTTCGTTGGTAAGTTTTTAATTACATTTTCTGTCTCATTAATTAAGATTGGGTTATTCAGAATTTTTATGTCTTCTTTTTGTCCCATGTAGTTTATAGTTTATTATCAGAACTAATATGTAATACACTAGAAGAGTTTAGTGTTTTAACTACAAACACAAAGGAGTAGTTACAGGGAATTCTGGAATTATGTAGAAGGATCCCTAACTTGATGAATCAGAGTTTCTTCATGAAGTATGTGATATCTAGGTTCAATTTTTAAAAAGAGAATTAAAAATAGTAAATAAAAACATTAGAAACAATATAGAATTTTACTAAACAAAATGATAGAAATTCAACAATGGTTATTTTACTGAATATGATTTAGCTTTGGAATTCATACATCCATTTCTTGTGTGTTTTCCATTATCTGAGAGTAAAGATTTTTGAAGTGTATATTTATGATCTTCTAAATTACCACAGAATATACAGTAGTCTCACCCTTTTCATTCCTCACTGCATGTATTTGCTTTTTTAAAAAAATAAGGTTGGCTTGGAGTTCAATTTTACTTATTTATTCAAAGAACCAACTCTTTGATTCAAAAATTCCTTATGTAGTTTTCTTAGTCTCCCTTAATTTCTGCTCTTATCTTTATAATTTATTCCCTTTGATGAACTCTAGGCTTATCTTGTTCTTCTTTTTCTAAAAGCTTGAGGTGCAGGATTAGGTATTTATTTGTGCTTGTTCTATTTTCTTGATGTTAGAACTCACCATTGTCAAATTCCCCCTTAGGATTGCTTTCACTGTGTCCTATAGGTTCAAGTCCATTGTATCCTCATTCTTGTTCAATTGTAGATATTGTTTTTAGTTTCTTCTCTAAGTTTATGTGTGACCCATTGGTTGTTCAGAAGGGTGCTATTTAATTTCCATGTATTTACAGAGTTGTTTCATTTTCTTTTGTGATTAATTTCCAATGTTATTGCACTGTGGTCAGATAGTCTGTATGGATAATTTCAATTTATTTGCATTTACTTAAGCATGTTCTGTGGGCTAGCATATTATCCGTTTTGAAGAACAGCCAATGTGCTTCTGAGGAAAATGTGTATTCTGGATATATTGGGTGGAATACTCTGAAAACATCTACTAAAAGCATCTGCTCACAAGCTTAGTTCAGTTATGATATTTCTTTGCTGATTTTTTTGTCTAGTTGATCTATCTCTTTGTGCTAATGGGGTATTAAGGCTTACCATCACAATTGTGTTATTGCCTGTTTGATTGTTCACATCTATTAACAAATGTCTTATATAATTGAGTACTACTGTATATGATACATACATATTTGATTGTTATCACTCCCTCTTGAAGTTTTTCCTGCTAGTCCTGTTTGAATAGTCACCAAACTAGTAAACCAGTGGAGTATAATCAGGTCATTTTATTAGTTTCTGAGTTGGGAGAGTGACAAATGGGGATAAAGCTTAAGGTATTCATTATTCAATGAATCATTTAGACACCATTGATAGGAACTCTACTAATAGATATTTCACTCTTTATTTCATATCATTTTCTAAGATGATAATGGATTAATAGATAGTGTACGGTGTATATATTTAATTCTAGTCTTTTCTTTTAGGAAAAGGAATGATTTGGGAGTTAAGACCAGAGGTCAATTGAATGGGAAAGTCACAGATGATTGTTTCAAGGGGGCTGACTAGCAGCATAACAAGGTCCTTCATTGAGTCTAGAGTTATCCTCTGAGTGACATTTAGTTGGATTCTTCTTCAGCCACTAAAATGAGCAGGGTAGACACAGCTATGAATATTTATGATTCATTTTTTGTTATGTTGTTCTTTGATCTTTAACTTTTGGGCTCTTGTAGTTGGTTTAAAAGTAAAATTCTATAAATGTCAGCCTAATTCCCTCAGGATTTACCTTGAAACCATGTACAGCATTCTGTTGAACTTTTGTCAGTGTCAGCCATCTGGATGAGTAATGACCATTGCTTGACCAATTTGCTCTCTGCGAAAGCCTGAGAGAATGTTTTCTCTCTCTAGGTGACTCTCCTTAGGCACACTATACATTGTTGATCCCTTTCCTCTATGGCCCCATAATCTCTTTGATCAGAAAATTTGGGACACCACTGAGTTATAGGATGTTACAATACACATTTGTTATATAGGTCTTGCTTAAACTTGGTCTTAATCATTGTCTTAGTTACTTTTTAGTGGTTGCTGGGACAAATACCCAACACTCAAAATGAAGGAAGGAAAGGTTTATTTAGCTCATAGTTTGTGGAGGTTTCAGTTCATGTTCTGCTGGCTCCAAAGTAAATGACAGCAGTTTTTGGTGGCAGAAAACAATGAAAAGCAGAGGAGGAGCAACAGCTATGGCATCCATCAAGCCTCTCTCTTCCAAATTCTGCACCAGCGCTTCACTGTGAAGATCGGAGCTCCTCCAAAGTGGCATGGATGCAAAGATCAAGCTCCTCCAAAGACCAGGACTTCTCCAAGGAAGCAGGGCAGGGCAGGGTGACCCAAAGTCTTTCTCAAGTCCTTTTTATACACCTTTTGTGCTGAGTCACTCTGGGGTGGCCCATCTGGTCCTAGGGTGGAACCAATCACACCCCTGGGCAGGACCAATCACATCCCAGGGCAGGTCCTCCACATCCTGTGGGATGGGGCCCTCACATCCAGGAACCTGCAGAGCTGATCTAGTCAAGCTTCCTCAAGCTGACACAATGTATCCACTACCACAACCATCCAGCAGAAAAGTTTAACCATGAGGTATAAAAGATAAAGACAGATTAATATTCTTAGCTGTAAAAGGCTAAAGTCAACAGCATTTGTCAGTGCCAGTTCTGCTGATAACCTACTACTATTATGGAACATTGGACTATACATGCAACTACTTTCTCTTAGTTCAATGAGAAGACATATTTATATTAATAGCGCTTAGAAAAGTTACCAAGTCTGCATTTATACTCCAAACAAGTACTATGAAGACAACAATACACATTGTGTTAATTATTGTGGCTGTCCTACTAACATGTTTTGAAACTATCTCATTGTTATTTCTTTCTTATTAAAATCAATAAAATTTTTTAAAAATTTAAAAGAATTGTTCCATTACTGACAATGAAAAAAATTTTATAAAATAAGAGAATAATAAAAAAGACGAAGTTCTAGTGAATCAAAAAGAGAGAGAGAGAGAGACTCAAATTGGTATATTTCGACATGAAGAAGGTGAATTCACAACTGACACTGCTGAAATAAAAAATATTAACAATGACTTCACAAACCTGTATGCCAACAACTTGAAGAATTCAGAAGAAATGAATAGATTTCGAGACACATATGAATTACAAAACTGAACCAAGAAAATTTAAAATCACTGAAATAATCCAGTAGCAGAAAATGAAAGTGAGGCACTGACTAAAAATGTATGTATTAAGAAAGCAGAGGTCCATGGACTCATTGTTGAATTCTATAAAAAAAAAAAAATTCAAGAAAGATCTAAAACTAATTTCTTAAAGATTTTAATGTAATTGAAAGGGGAGGAATACCCTTACCATTCCTAAATCTACTGTTACCCCAATCTCAAAACCTGACAAAGATCCAACCAAAAAGAGAATTATAGATCAATCTCTTTAATGAATGTAGTTACAAAAATGCTCAACAAGATGCTGTCAAACAAAATGCAACAAGACACAAAAAGCATCACACATCATGACCAAGTAAGTTTCATTCAAGAAATGCAAAGATGGTTCAACACATGAAAATCAGTAAATCTAATACATCAGATAAACAGCAGTAAGGCCAAAAATCACATGATTGTCTCAATAGATACAGAAAAAGCCTTTAACAAAAATCCAGCATTTTTTCAGAAAAAAAAAAAAAAAAAAACACTGAAGAAAATAGGTGTAGAAAGACCTCCCAATAATCTGATAAAAACCATTATGACAAACCTACTGCCAACATCATATTAATGGGGAAAATGAAAAGCATTTCCTATGAAATCAGAAACAAGACAGAGTTTCAATTGCCATCAATCTGGGCTAGAGAGATAACTCAGTGATATAAGCACCTGCCTGGTAGGCATAAGGTCCTGAATTCAATTACTATCAGTCCTGGTCACCATAGTACTGAAAACATTAGCAAAGGAAATCAAAGAAATAAAAGAGATAGATAGATAGATAGATAGATAGATAGATAGATAGATAGATGATAGATAGATAGATAGATAGATAGATAAGAAAAAGTCAATTTATTATTATTTGCAGATAACATGATCCTCTACATAAAAGATCCTCCAAAATCTACCAAATGACTCCTAGAATTAACGAATTCAGTGATGTAGCAGAATATAAAACCAATGCACAAAAATCAATAGCATTCACGAACACTAATAATGAACCCACTAAGAAAACAATTTAGAAAAATGTCACTTATAATAGCATCAAGAAAAATTAATTACATAGAAATTGACCTAAGAAAGTTAGAGACCTCAACAACAAAACTACAGTGTGCTGAAAAAGGAAATTGAAGAGACCATTTTAAACATAGAAAGATATTGCTTATTTCTGATAGACAGAACTAATATAGTAAAAATGGCCATAATTCCAAAATTGATATACAGATATAACACACTTCCAATCAAAATAACAAAAGCATACTTCTTAGAATAATGAATGTCATCCTAAAATTCGTATTGAACCAGAAGAAGCTCAGAATAGCAAAGGCAATCCTGGGTACAAGATCAAAGTGGGAGGCATTATAATCCTGTCCTTGAAGTTATGTTGCAAGGCTACAGTGATAAACACAGCATGGCACATACACAAAAACAGACATGTGGATCAGTGGAACAGAACAGAGTATATAGAAAAAAATCCTAAGCACATTCAACTACTTGATCTTTGACAAAGGGCCTAAAACATGTACTGGAGGAAAACTAGTCTCTTTAATAAATGATATTGAAAAATTGGGTATTCACATGCACAACAATTGAGTTTATACCCATATACAAGACTCAAGTACTAAACAAAAATTAAAATGGTTCAAGAACTAAATGCTAAAACAGATAAACTTAACTTTCTGGAAGACAAAATAGATAAAAACTCTTGAAGACTTAGATATAGGCAAAGACATTCCTGAACAGAACATCAGTTGTACAGGAAATAGGATCAAGAATCCAGAAAAGACTATTTTCCTCCCTTGCTGTCTGAGGATCCTTGCCATCATAAATGAAACAGTAATAATATGAACCCAGAAGTTCATGACCAATCCACTTCTTCAAAGGAAACAAATGGTTATTGATGTCCTTCACCCTGGGAAAGAAACAGTAAGACAGAACTTTGGGACAATCTTGCTAAAATGTACAAGACCATACCAGATGTTATTTTTGTGTTTGGATTAAGAACCTATTTTGGTGGTGACAAGACGACTGGCTCTGGCATGATTTATGATTCCCTGGATTATACAAAGAAAAATGAGACCAAACATAGACTTGCAAGACATGGCTTGTATGAGAAGAGAAAGACCTCAAGCAAGCAGCAGAAGGAACACAAGCACAGAATGAAGAAAGTCAGGTTGGTGCTGGCAAAAAGCGAGCTGGAGATTGGAGAATGGCACAAGGAGGAGAGATTCTGCAGTGCCTGTGAGTGTTTTCACAAGAAGATTTAAGAAACTGTAAAACCTTTTTAAAAAACTCATGAAATGAGATGATGTCAAATTAAAATTTTTTGCACAGTAAAATAAACAATAAACAGCATGAAAAGAAAATCCACAGAATGGGGAATTTTTCCAGCTATTTCTTTCATGGGGAAATCTCTCTCTCTCTCTCTCTTTCTCTCTCTCTCTCTCTCTCTCATAGCACAATTCATAACAGCTAAATCTTGTTCATCAACAGATGAATAAGTAAAGAAAATATGATATTTGCACACATTGGAGTACTATTATGCTAAAAATAAAGATAAACGAGTCATTTCTAAGAAAATGGAACTTTGAAGGCATAAAGTCAAGTGAAATATATCAGACACATAAGCTTGAATATCCTATGATTCTCTTATGTGCAAAAACTAAAAAATAAATAAAGAGCAAACTAAACAACAGATAATAAGAAATAGAATGAGAGATCTTTTTTAAAACAGAGAATGGAATAGAGGTGTAGGAAGGAGAGAAAAGGGAGGGAAAGTCCAAGTAAGACGTGTTACATGCATGAACCAACTCCACGCAAGGAATGGGACCATAAAAATTTAGTTTGGTGCAAGTCCATTTACCTATTTTTGTTCTTATTGCTTGGGCTTTTGAGAGTTTGATCAAAATAATCCTTCCTCAACCAATGTTTTTATGTTTCCTTCCAGAAATTCTATAGTTTAAATGTTTAATCTTTTTGAGCTGAGTTTTGTGTAGTAAGAAAAAGACATTAAGTTTCATTCATTTAGATGTAGATATTCAGTTTTCCCTGCACTATTTATTGAAGAGATTATCCTCTTTCCATTGTGTGCTTTTGATATCTTTCCCATAAATGACTTGGCTGTTAATGCATACACCCCAAATAGCTAAAACAATCTTGAGTAGGAAGAACAAAGCTGAAGGTATCATACTGCCAGACTTCAAGATATACTAAAAAGCAACAGTAATCAAAACAGCATGGTATTAGCACAAAACAGAACAACAGACTGGTAGAACAGAACAGAGGCTCCTATTCTATTTAAGGCTTCTCAGTGTTCACCTGTATGAACCACATGGAGTCTTCCTCTTTCCTGCCTCACTTGTCCTGACTCTAGCCTCTCCTGTGGTTCTTAGATTCTACTAATGCTTGCTCTCCCTCTCCCCAACACTTTTTCTCCATATCACCACTCATCCTCCTTTCACACAGATGACAAAGATTCCACAACCCAAGGGTAAAAGCAAAAGGAGGAAGAGACCATTATTATGGCCAAACCTATCACGAGAGTATGTAAAACATAATTGGACACTAAGTGGGCTACAAAGATTGAATCCTGCTCCTCTGATCTCCTGTATCTTACAATGCCAAGAATGTCTGCTTCCCAGACTTCTGCTGTATTCCAGGACCAGTGGAGGTAGTGATAGAGACAGGAATAGGGGTATGTACCATGTATAGACATATTCATATATGTAGTTCATGTTTCTCTGACTTTGAGACAATTCTAGTTCTTTCAAGGGGAACAGAGCTGATTACCTGCCCTGCCACATTTACAAATACTGTTTATCACTATAACAAAATATTTACATAGCTAAGTGCTAAAATGACAATTACTTCTCGGCCTTTTGGCTCAGATCAGGTGTGAAATAATAGATTTATTCTCTCTGAAAGTCATATGCATTTTAAGTAAATAAAACCTGAAATGGAACGAAAGACATCAAGGCCCAGAGAACCACTACAGATGACTTGAGAAGGGATGGCAAACATGTTTTACTACCAGAACACCCTTGAGGACAGCTATCTTAGCTGCTGTGTCTTTGTCACAGGTGGGGAGGGTGACTCTGGCTGGCAGGGGAAAACTAGGACCCAGAGGTAGCAGCTTGGTTGAAGATATGTGGTGAGAGTTTGTTTTGTGTACCTTTAAATCTTTCTGCATAGAAGTCTAGAACCTCTTTTTTATTAAGCTGTCTCCATCCTTCAAACTTTCACAATCTTTGTAAATCTTCTCACTCTGACCCCTACTTCAGAACACTTTACTACTCTCTGCATAACTACCGTTGTGATGAAGGTGTGTAGATGTGAGGCTCTTAGCTTTGGTCTGAATTCTTGCTCTAATAGAAATTTATTGAGTAAATGATGATAACTAATTGAACCCTTCTGGGATTCAAAGTCACAGAAATCTAACGCACTAGATTTCATGTCAGGCACTATTTGGAGCATTAACCTTTCAGTATCTCACTTAATATAAACTCTACAAGGTAAGTTCCATGATAATTTTTGTCTTACAGAGGAAGAAAGGAGAACAAAGTGAGGCACTCCCTTTCTCATGGCACAGGGCCAGCAGCAGAGGATTCTGACTAAATCTGAGAAGGCATACTATTTCTCCACAGTGCCAAAAGCCCAGGCCACACCTGCAACCAGGACCTCCTGGTCTGATGCCAGAGCCAGACAGTAACCACCACACTCTGCTGCCTACTTCCCCACCTGTGTGCTGAGGTTGTGGATTTTACTTAGAATTCAAAAGAGGTTATGACATGAAATCTTTAGCATGGTGTCGGCACTCCACGGAAATAATTATTGAGTGTCTATAGAGATTTTCTTGTTACCCACTTCCCGTTTCGATGTGCACTTGTGTTATTGACTCTGTGTCTATCCTACGTTCGCACCATATTGTAGAGTTCCCAGGGGAAGAGAGCAGGTCTGATGTCTAATTGCCCGCAACACATACTGGAGAACATGCGCTGATGTATATGGGTTACAGATGACTCTAGACTGAGGCACTGTCTGTTGCTGGGTTTCCCCTGAGTGTAATCCAAAAGAATTAGCATTATGGCAGAGTGTGTGTTTATGCACATTCTTGTCCTATGTCCTCATCACATGTGCTGGCTTGAAACCTATATGAGTCATTGACCCTGCCACAGACCAGAGATACCAAAAGAGAGAAAATAAAGCTAGCAAGAAGAAAGGAAAGAAGGGAGGGCTGAGAAAAAAAAAGGGGGCCAGAAGTTCTGCCTTCCTTTCTAGCATCTTTAAGCACCCTTAAGAGGAGCTGTGACATTCCTTTGATGACATTTCTCTGTGCATCCTCTGCCTAAACTTCCCAGAGATTGTCATTTTTGTCAACCACCACGTGTAGAAAACTTTGATCCTTTTTAAAAATCAGGCAAAAATCAAATAAATGGCAGGTCATGAAATTCCCATTCTTAACAGTCAGCACCACCACCTTAGGAAGAGCGAGCGGGAGTCCTCTGCAGGCTTGTCAAGGAGCTTTCTATTTTTGGCTTCCAGTCTGTTTCCACAGCCATGAGGAAAAGCGGGCCAGGAGAACATGCACAAAAAATGTAGCTGGGGGCATTTGTAATATGGGATACAGAAAGCACTTGCATGTATCAGATGGAGGGGGGAATTGGAAACAAAAGGAAAATCTGGATGATTTAACATTCATTTATGCATTCATTCAACAAATATTTGCCCAGTGCCTACTTGATGCAAAGCTCAGCTCAGGGTGGTTTTATGGAAGATATAAATATTAAAGTGCCTCGGCTCCTGCCCTTACCATACAATCAAATGGGGGAGATAAGACGTACACATATTTATTATTTAGGAGTGTCATATAAACGTGGGAATCCGTGGGTTAAAAGACTGCATTAGTTATGCTGCTGAGATGAAGACACACATCATTCCCACTCACTGCACTTCAGCCTGCCCATGGCGTCTGCCCTCCCTCCGCCTTACCACAGATACACATGCAGGGAATGCAGACACCGAGTCCTCCTGCCTCACTAGCAGCAGTGGCTACATGAATTGTTTAAGCAGGAAAAAAAAACAAAAAAAAACAACTCATACTCAATAGCAGAGAGTTCAGCAATAAAACTGGCAATGTCAGGAATTCCAGGAGGTGATGTCCCATTGGTTTGAGATGAGGTTCTGGGAGCATGGTCATGGATTTCCTTTTCAGCTCAGTCTGCTGGCCCTTGACAGATGAACCGTCCCTGAACCTCTTTCTTCTTCTGCAACCTGTCAGCTAAGAAGAGTCTCTGAATATATGCTGAGCAAGAGTCCTCAAAAAATAGACGTTAAAGTTGTCATGGTTATTTTGTGTGCAAAGAGTTCTGTAGAGCTACACACGCTGGGTCCTCCTCTGGCAATTTATTCTTGAGCCTGTATTTTGTTTTGGGGATAGAAGGTTAATTACTTTGTTGCTGTCTTCCTCATCTTTTAATTGTTACAGAAAAACAATGAGACTTGTCACTTCAACCATTTGTAAAAGTGCAGTTTAGTGGACTTAAATGCAACCATTATCACTATCCACCTCCAGAAACTCCTCATCTTCCCAAATTAAAACTCTGTACCTTTTAAACAATTCCCCATTCCTCTTCTGTGTAAACTTTGGCCTCTACCAATGTGATCCCTATCTCTATGAATTTGACCGTTCTAGGTATCTCATCACATAAATGAATTTGTTCTTTGGAGTCTCATTCATGCATACTATAGTAGTACATTCAGAATTTCATCCTTCTGGATATAACTAGATAATATTCCACTGTATGTCATTGGTTAATATTTTGTTTATTCATTTTGCTGATGTATGTATTTCTACTTTTTGGCTTTTGTGAATAATGCTGAGTGAACACGGGTGCATGAATATATGTGTGATTATCATTTTGTAAAAGCTTCAAAAATATTAGTACTATTTTTAAATAGCTTTTTATTTCTCTAATGGACTATATAAATATGGGTGAAGTAATTCTCTTAAATAGCTGTGTATTATAGACCATGAAGAAAGTTATCTTACTTTGTTCCAACACCTTGTCCTTTAATAA
>PVKN010006752.1:0-27873 GCA_004027915.1 Capromys pilorides
TGGTGGTCTTAGCCTCCATCAAGGGTCCTGAAGGGGAGTGCTGGGTATGCTCGGCTCCCTCATGCCCCTGCAGGCCCTCTCCCAGCTGCATGTTGCCCTGCTGTAGGTCCATAGTGACAAGAGGTGACAGAGTGCTTTATAAACATTGATTTCTTTTCATAGCAAACCTATGTGTTATAAAGTGTGGCTATGTCCCTCCTACAGACAAGGAAAACTGAGGCACAGAGGGGTAAAACAACAGGCCCAAGCCACACAGCCAGAAAATTCAAAAGCCAGAATCAATGTTTTGGTCGTGGAACTCCGCCGCCCTTGGCACCCATGGTTGTTGGCTCAGAAGCACCAGGACCTGAGAACCCCAGGAGGAGGGAACTTGCACCCTGTGTGCCTACTGTGTGCTAGGCCCTACTGTGTGCCAGACCCTGGGATGCCCTCAGACCTGCCTGTCCCCAGACTCTAGCTGCAGAATGCTCTTCTGTGCTGCATGGGGCCATGCCTCTGGGGGCCCTGTTGGGTAGGACTTTCCCCAGGTGCTGGCTGTATAGCACAGGCAGGACTCCAGGTGTACCCCAGGCTGTGGTGGGACCAGGGCCCCATCAGGCCTGGCCATGCTGCCTTCTGTGGTCCTGTGCAACAGGGGACACAGTCCCTAATTCTGTTCCTTTCCTTGCCCATCCCATGAGTAGTTTAAACTTTCCCGCATCCAACATGACCTTCCTGCTGTGGAGTCTGCAGCCCTCTGCCAGCCTTCAAGCCGCCACCTCTGCTGGGAAACCCCAAAGTCACATGGCTAGCATCGGTGCACTGCCTGCTAGGCAGTGGCTCTGGGCCTGCCTTGCCACACCACCCTGTGACTGCTGCTGGACCCACGCTTGGAGCTGGTTCCACAGGTGTGCATCGAGGCTGCCGTGTCCCAGCTGTGTGCCCACCATCCTTCCTCCCCTGGGCAATGGGGGCTTTGTGCCAGGTGGGCCTCATTAAGTGTGTCTTATTCCCAGAGCATGGCAAAGAAATAATGCATATAGGTGCTTAGTGCATGCTTCAAAGATGGGATTTGTCATCTTGATGCTTAAAAAAACTAAATAAATAAATAGTGTGATTTACCAATGTAATTCAATTTGGTTTGGGAAGAGAGGGCCCCAGGGCAGGGTGCAGGCACCAGACTCCATCCCAGGCCAGGCTGTGGGGTGGTATTCCTGCAGGGCTGTGGCAGTAGCTACAGAAAGGGACACACTTTGTGTCCAGCCCCAACCTGGCAGTCTGCCCAGCCTCCCGCATGCCCTCCACATGGCGGAGCAGCAATGAACAAGGGCCTTCCTGTCTTCCTCTTTTCCCCATTTTCTAAAAATAAGCTAGAGTGGTCTCCTCATCTGCCCCCAATTTTCTCCTGCTTGACCCCAGTGACCCTGTGCCCTTGGATGAGGCCACATGTGTGCCCACTGGTGGACAGATGGGCCGGCCTGAGGTGCAGATGGTGGAAGCAAGGCACTCGCCCTGGCCTCTGCCCCAGCACAGCTGGCCCCTCCGGCTTGGCCTTCCTGGGAACAAAGTGCTGGCTTCAGATGGGTGAGGTGGACTTGTTTGTAGTGGGAAGCTCTACCCGGTCTTTACGAGCTGTTAGCTCGTGATGATCATCACCCACATTTGTATACACTGAGCACTTTCGTATTTGTCATCCCCTGAGCCTGTGCACCAAGTCCTTGAGATTGATATTATGGTCGTACCCAGACTGAACAGATGAGGAAGCCAGAGAGGTCAATTCATTTCTCTAAGACTGCACAGCTTGGAAAGAACCAGAAAAAATTCAAATCTGGGCTTCTCAGATTTAAAATTATACCCTTTTATGCTCTTTCTCCTGTTGATGTCTGAATCAGGCAGTGGTTTTGTGGCTTTGTGCCCATAAATCTTCATACTGTTCTTTTAGCTGCCACTTAGCGAGTTCTTCTGAGCTGGAAAGGCCACCGTGGCCCTCATTTGGGGAGGAAGGAGTTAGTACACCCGATTTGGAGGAGGAGGTGGCTAAGCCTCAGGCTTCCTCAGGAGTCTTGTCGAGGCCATTCCTAGGGAAGCTGTATCAAGGCTTGGCCTGAGGGCTGCCTGCCTGACAGTTCCCAGCAGTGGGCATCACGTATTTTGCTTTTGATTAAACTACCTGGGCAGCTGCCTTTCAAGTGCATGCTCTGCCAAGCACAGGGACACAGGGTTAGGCACCATGCACAGCCCCTGTGCCGTGGGCTGTGTGTGCTAGTGGAAGACAGATGTGTAAGAGCTATGGTGGCCCAGAAGGACAAAACACTATGAGCCACAGCGGCTAGTTCTGCGTGGGGCTCTGGCTTGTAGACAGTCTTGCTAGTCACTTGCCAATTTTACATTCTCCTGTGACTGCCCAATGGCTTCCCTGTGGCTATGGTATCTGGCCTGAGTCTCCTGGCCCGGCATTTGAGGCCATGCACTGTGACAGAGCCTACCTCTCCATCCTTGGCTCTTGCCTGCTTCTCACCCCACTGCTGGAGGTTCCTTGTTCATCCCAGCAGCTGAGGGTGGCTTTTCTGTGCTGGGCTGCTGGGAGCACCTGCCCTCACTCACTGTACCTTCTTCTGGGGTCCTCATATCCCAAACCTCACTCAACTGGTGCTGTGTCCCCAGGTTGGGGGCGGGGACTGGGAGGAGCCAGTGAGCTATTAGTTGAGTTGTGTGGACCACGGATGAAAAATCAGGACAGTGAGGCAAGTGACTTCGTGTCTGTGGGCCTCTGTTTTCTCTTCTGAAAAGTGAACTCAGGAATAGGATGTAGCTACAGGAAGCCAGAGGCCTTGTTAGAGGGAGGCACAGCAGTCTGCTGTGAAGAGGAGGCGCATAATCCAGTGCCAGTGGTAGGGACGCTTCTTGGGGTGCGCCGGCGTTGGTGGCATAATGGTGGGCACAGCTGCCTTCCAGGGAAGCTTCTTGGAGGCTTTGGAGGCCTTGGCCTCAGCCTTTGCCAATGATTATTTGATTAATAATCAATTATTATTAATAATAATTGATTATTAATAGCTGGTAGTGATATGGTTTTGATAGCCAAGGTACTGTTAATCTTTGCAACAAGTCTAGAAGAAGGATTTTTTTTTTTTGGGCTGGTTCTGGCGGCCTTAAGGGTGGGTCTCATGCTCCATGTAGAGGTGGGTATCAAACTGCAGTCCCCAGTGCCTGAGTGACTTTGTGGAATCATGCACTTTAATCAACTGAGCTACCTGGCAAGCCCGCTAAGTCTGGGAGAAGTACTGTCATTTCCCCCATTTTTCACATTGAGTAATGAGGCACAGAGAGATGAAGACCATGAAGCTAAGAAGGGCCAAGCCTGAATTCTGGCGTGGGCTCTTGCTCTGGGTCCATGATGTGATGCTCTTGCAATTGCAAATGGGTGAAAAATAGTGGGGCTGAAGGACACTCCCACCCAGGGACAGACCGCGTCCCTCTCATAAATGCTTTCTCCAAGTCCATGCAGATAGGGGATGGTGGCTCTGAGCCCTTCACTGCGGGGCAGCCAGCACCATCGTTGAGTGGGGCCCACAGGCCAGCAGGCGTCTCCTCGTTCCATAGGCAGTGGGAGCCTGCCAGGGCAGCAGTGGCTGAGCTGGTACTGACGCCAGGGACAGCGGCCTGGGGTGCAGGCAGATGAGGCACTATGCACCCTTCACTGATGAAAGGAGAAAGAGCAGAGGGAGAAGAAGGACTGTGACCGTCTTGGGGTAGAAATCTGAAGGCCAGATTTGGGGTGTCATTGCTTTATCCTCATTGCACAGTGGGGCCATTCCTGGGCCGTAGTATATGGAGAGAGGGAGACCTCAGTCACGGGTAGAGAGCCGGAGGCCAGCCGTGGCCCTTTCTTGCCCTTCCCTTGGTGCCCACGTGGGCGAGACTGACTGGTGATTGCTGCAGGAGCGCCCGCTTCCCTGCTGCTGTGGACTCTTCCTGGTTCTGCCCCGCAGGCCGCTGTGGGTTGCTGAGCTGGTGGAATCGGCTCCGTTCTACCGTCTCTTCCTCATGGAGCTGGAGCCCAAGTTGTGGCACAGCTGGAGATGGGGCTGGGTTGTGACAGTGTGTAAGTGTGGAGTGCTGTTTGGTGCAGGTGGCACATTTTTGGCCAAAAAGAAAGTTATATGATACTAATGTGTGGGTCTTTTGAAGTACATTTGATGTTAGGCTAAGGTTTCCGTGTGCGTCTGAGTGCAGCAGTCCCTGGCTCCTGACTGCTCACATGGGCATGATGCTGATGGTTTCCATGGGCGTCTCAACCATTGCACTACAGGACTGACCTGAGCCGTGTGAGCCCCAGCGATCCCCTGAGCCCAGGGCCTCACACCAGGATGTTTGTCTCCACTCCACTCCCTCCTCTGTACCCAATCTTGCAACCTTCACATGGGTGCTGGGTCCACGGTGCTGGTCCAACCTAGTGCTTAGATTCATTTTAATCTGGGGTCAGGGCCTGACTCAGTGAATGTGGAGCCACAGAAAGGGAATTTTTTTTTTTTTCCCATTGGTAAGGATTTTTGTGCCTTTTGAAGTGCATTTCCTGTCTGTGATCAAAGCTCATTTTTATGATAGAGAAAAAGGTGAAGGGCAGTGACTTGTCCATGATTGGGGGCTAGGATCCAAGACACAGACCATGGGGCCACGATTGATTCCTTTCCTGCCTCTTATCCTTTCCTGTCTCTTTGCCTTTTCTTTCTTCTTGCCACAAATACATATATGAAGAAAGAGAGGAATAGGAGAAAGGAGTAGGAAGAGTAATGGGTGGAAATTGTAAGCTTTGAATTCTAGTTCTCAGCCCAACATTATTTTAACTGTATCACCTTAAATAAGTCATTTAGTGCTTGATCTTCTCCAGACATGGTGGTGCAGGCCTGTCATTCCAGCATGTGGGAGGCTCAGGCAAGAAGATGGCCACAAGTTTGAGGCCAACTCGGACTGCATAGTGAGTTCAAAGCCAGCCTTGATTATATAGTGAAGCCTTCTGAAAGAAAAAAATCCTCCCACCCAAAAGTTACTCTCTATCTCATAATCTTAGATATTTACATTAGTAAATCAGGGAAAGGGGCAGTTACTTCTAGAATAGTTGGCAGAATGCTTGCAATAACCAATCCAATGAAATATTCCTTTGTTCTTTCATCCATTCATCTATCCATCTATCCACCCACCTATCCATCCATCCATCCATCCACCCCCACATCCACCCACCTGCCCACCCATCCATCCTTTTACTGATTTATCTGCTCATCGATCTACCCATGTATCTGGTTATCTGTTGCCCATTCACCCACCCTGCTATCTGCTTGTTGGTCATGTCATCCACCTCCCCATCATTCATTTTCTTCCTCATTCCCTGTCCCTCCTGTCTGCCTGCTCTACCCATCCACCCATGCTTCCATCTATCCACCTGTCCCCTGGGGCCTCTGCTTAGTGTGTGCCGAGTATAAGAAAAAAGATCATTGAGGTGAAGTTCAGTTGCCATGTGCTCCAAGTTCCCCTGTAGAAACTGGTGGCCCATCACTGTTTCTTCTTGGACAATATCTGTCTCTTCAGTGTCACAGTCATCCACCTGTTTTTTAAAAATCATAACTAGTTCTTAACCAGAAGGACAAGGACCGATTCAGCCCTGTGTCCTGAGCATCAACCAGATCTCAGGGCCACATGAGCATCGAGAAATGTCCTCTGAGATCTGTTGAGCCCATCCCAACCCAGCCCTGATTTACTCTTGGCTTTCCAGGAGAGCTTGAATCAGTATAAGAAGTCTGGATTTGAACAATGAATGGTTGGCTCCAGTGCTTTCTTCTCTTTGGACTCAGTGTAATTTTCTGTAGAGAAGCATTTTTACTCTCAGTTCAGTGCCAAGATCCAGAGAGGCTGAGTCCAGCCCAGAGTTACACAGCAAGCCCAAGGGAGAGGAGCAGTCAAAGCCTAGGCTTCTCAGAAGAGTGAGCAGTTCTTGCTCATCGGGCCCTGCCATGTGGGCCAGCAGGAGGTGGAGGCAGCTCTGAGTCCTGGCCTTCCTCTCCACCTTTCAATCCAGGACCTACCTAGCCAGCTCAGGCTGCTCTGCCAGGCTCCTCTGGCTGTCCTGGCAGCACACAGGGGCTGGGCAGGGACCGGAAGCAATGTTCATTACACTCTGGCTCAGGCCTGCTCCAGAGTAGCCAGGCCTCCACTGGCTGGCTGGGCCGACCTAGGCCTTCCCTGGCTCTGGCTAGCTGTGGTGGTCCCAGAGCCACTCTGAGTGACAGGAATCATGCCTCCCCTAGTGCCTGCAGTGTACTATGGGTAACTGTGAGCTGCCCCCTGCCCGACTCCTCTGCTCCCAGGGGCTGTCCGCCCAGGGACCATACACTGCTTAAATGAGTTGTCAGCAGAGGTGGTCTTGCCCCTCCTTTTCTTCCTCCTTCCCAGGCTTGATAGCTCTCAGCCACATTGGAAGAATTAGGAGGTGGCTGGTGGAGGGAGGTGGCTGGTTCTTATGGTGGGGACCGTGTATAAGTCCTACCACATTGGTGCTGTATGTGTGTGTTTTGGCCATGGGAAGTGGGGCTTGGCTGTGCCACGCTGTCCTGGGGGCTCTGTGGGCAAGGCCTGCTCAGAAAATCTTTCTCCTTAAGTGGCTTCAAGGTCTTTCTGGGCCTCAGCAAAGGCCTCTCATATTTGTCTCTGTGCATTTGTTGTAGATTCTGTGCTTTGTGAGTGGACAAGACTACCCTGGGACCTGGCTCTTTGGCCCCAGGTTGGCAGGGGTTAGGGTAGCTCTCTGTGGGGAAGCCCTGGCCCCTCCTGACCTCTGGCCCCTGCTTGGTCTCTTATGGTCACTAGCAACATGTATTATGAGACCAGGTCCTCATAGTTTAAGGAGGGTCACGCCAACTGTCTCCATGCTAGGCTAACCTGTGAACCACTTCTCTCAGGCCCATCTTCCAGGACAGGACACAGAGTCTCAGAGGGCAAGTTGTGTGTGGAGAGAAGCCAGGCCTGTTGTGTTCCAAGGCCCATGCTCTTTTGATCACGCAATGTCCTTCTGGGAACCCCGGGTTGGACAGTTCTCCAGTGCCTGCTGTGTACCCAGTCTTGTCAGGCTGTAGTACGTGGACTGTGGTCCCTGTCTTCCTGAGACTGGGTAGCCAAGATCCAGGTTATAGTCAGTACTACCGGAGGGGTCTCCTGTGCTTATAGGACTGCGTGAGTGGCCTAGGTACAGACACAGTCCAGGGCCACATAGACTGACACCCTTTGGTGAGGGGGGCTTCAGACAATTCCAGGAGTGGTACTGAGGCAGAGGGGGGCCACTGCCTGATCCTATCCCTGTAGAGTGCCAGGAAGACATTTGCTTCTCTTCCTTTTTTTTGTGATAGTTTCATAAGACCTCTATTCTGTTCTTTATAGCATCAAGAAGCAATAGCTCTGGCAGTGCAGCAACTGATGGGGCCAGGTACTTCCCTATGCCTGAAATCCAGTATCCCTGGGGGGCTGAGGCAGGAGGATGGCAAGTTTCAATCTAGCCCAGGCAACTTAGTGACTTAGCAAGACCCTGGGGTATTATCTCACTGTGAAGGTCCTATATTCAATCACCAGTACTACCTACCTCCCTAAAAAAATAAACAAACAAACCCAAATTAAAATCATGTAGGATGCCCCCTACTGCTGTGACTGTGGAGAAGCGTGCTGTCCTCGAACTCTCACTGCACACTGTGGATGAGGTCCTATGATTGCCCATGTCTTAGAAATGATAGGGTAGGGGCCGGCGAGATGGTTCAGTGGTCTAAAGCGCCTGCTTGGGAGGGCTCAGGCAACTGTGGGGACTGCAGTTCGATCCCCGGCACCACATGCTGCGCCAGCGCCACCACCAGGGCAGGCTGAGCCAGCCACAAAATAAATAAAGAAAGAAACAAACAAACACAACAAGAAAAAAACAAATAAATAAATACATAAATAAATTAAAAAAAAAAAAAAAGAAATGATAGGGTAGACTCAGGGGCTAGGGATGGCTCAAAGTCTCACTTCTGTAAGTGACAGCACGGGGATTTGATCCTGGGTCTGCATGGGATTGTGTTACTTTCTCTGCGCCCACCACTTTCTGGGAGGTGGGAGGAGCAGGAGCAGGGATGCTTCCCATCCCTGTTCAGACAGCAATGCTTTATGGGGCAGGAAGGAACTTAAGCCAGGGCCCAGAGCACCCCTCGACCCTCCCTGGTCCTCAGTCTGCTCTCTGCCAAAGAGGCTAGTTTCTGTCTCTTCTCCGGTCACTGTGGTTCCCAGAAGGCATCGCTTGGCTCTGCTGTATCAAGAGTCTGGTCCCAATAAGCATGGGCCAGATGAGAGAAGAGCAAGACTGTCCCTGGCTGGGTGTGACATGGATCCTTTGGTATCAGTGTGAACATCCAGAGCTTACCTCGCCCAGCACTGGGCTGGAACTGGTGACACATGGATCTCATTCTGGGAAATATGTGTGTGGGGCCTGGTGGAGGAGAGAGGGCTACAATAGCTGATCCCCCTGGAGCAGCAGTGCCTGGAATTCTGAGGGGCTCAGGGTGCCCCGTTCTATATTGGGTGTGCCCTGTAGTGTTCTTTGGGGCCAGCGCCCTGTGGCGGGCTGTTTGCTGGCTTGTGTAGCAGCACTGTGGCAGTGTGCAGGCGGAGAGGCCTCTCTGGCTGAGAGACCCATGCAGGTAGGGAAAGCCGCTACGTTTGCTGGACCCTTGGAGTTTGTCTTTCCCTAGCTGCCTGGAAACTCTTGCCCTGGCCATGTGGCAGGGTGGATTGGATGCATCTGGATGAGTTTAAATGGTATAGTGCTGCATACAAGTCCATTGTCATCTAAAAAAGGGAAATTTACCCTGGGATCTGGAGCGAACCAAAGCTTTTGCTGATGAATTTTGTCACTTCCAGGGCCTCCCTGTAGTGCCCAGTCCATATCTGTGGGTGCTCCCCTCTGTTTCTTCATAAGAATGCTTCCTTTGAAAAAAATAAAGCCAGAATCGTCCCACCATGGATTACTGATAGATACGGAGCTTTTGGTCATCGGAGGTACTCAAGACAGAGCTGGACCTTCCCTGATAGGGAAATCATCTAAGGCGAAGACTTGCTGGAAACTTCTGACCGTGCCCCTGGCCTGTGTGCACTGCAGCCGCACCCGGCCTGCTCTGCTAGGCACTGCTGCCATCTGAGCAGTCTCTTCTGGGCATGTGTGAATGCTTGCCCAGGGTCTCACTTCCTTTACTTGCGAAATGCAGGTGCTAATGCTCGGCACTCTAGCTTTACAGAGCAAGGTAGAGACCAGAAAGTACACTCACTGGCACCTCAGAAGTCACAGAACCCCCTTGCATTGTTCCCCAAGACAGAAACTGCTCAAAGCACTGACCAAGGGTGCAGATAGCATGGTGGTGGGATGAGTTTTTTTAATACAGGTATCTCAGTGTCTGGGCCAGTACATGAGCACACTGAGCTCCTGAAGAGGTCTGTCACCAGCAGTTATGAGTTAGGAGCTGTCTTTCCACATGCTGGCTGTGTGGCTTGGGGCAAGTTATGCTACTTCTCTGGGCTTTCGCTTTCCTATCAGTACCTACTGACAGCTTCCTAAGAGTTACCTGGATCTAAACTGGTGGGTAGGGACCAGACTCTGAAGAAGAGGGTGGTGGAGAGGCAGTGGGGACAGGTTCTGTCGTTGACATCAGAGGGCAAGACTTCTTCCCAGGGGGCCTCTTTCTTTGTGCTTGCTTGTGATACATCATGACCACTTTCACTGCAGGTGGTCAATGGAGCTTGTACAGGGCACATCTCAATTTTTTTTTTATACCTCCTTGTCCTCCTGCCCATCTCCTGGTCTCTGGACAGAAGAGACTGTATTTGAAATCTGCACTAGCCGTATGGCCTTGGGTGAATCGTGCTTGAAGCCTTCATTTTTCCAACTGTGAGGTGGGCACTGACCCCACCAACCTCATGGTTGTGTGGAAAGATGAAACGGTTTGATATTTGTGTATAGGAAACAGAAGCCATCATTGGTGATGGTGATGATGGCAATAATATTTGTCTGAGTTACTTTTCTCATTGCTGAGACAAAATGCGCAACACATAAAGTTAAAAGAGGAAATAGTGTCATTCAGTCTGTGCAGGTTTCAGTACATAGTTGGCTGGCTCTGAGGCAGGGTGGTGTGGCAGAGGGGCATCGCAGAGCAGAAACAGCTCATGGTGGGAAGAAGGCGGGAAGAAGGCAGCAAAACAGTGAAGTAGTGAAATCCAAAGAAAGAAAGCAACGAGCAGTAACTGACAGCAGCAGCCCTCTTTCTGTCCCTTATACTTTATCCAGGCTTCCTACTCTAGGGTAGGTGGCATTCACCCCTGGGGTGGAGCACTCATAACCTTAGCATTCGACCATGAATCAATCCCAGCATCGCATCATTAATTCCAGAATCACACTCTAGATCCAGCCACCTCCTAAAAACCCCACCTATTACTGCAAGAGTCTTTGGGGGAGATATCTAGATAGGAGCTATATCCCTTCCTTCCTTCCTTCCTTCCTTCCTTCCTTCCTTCCTTCCTTCCTTCCTCCTTTCCTCCCTCCCTCCCTCCTGGGAGATCAATCTAGGCAATCCATCTGCAAACCTGAAATTTCAAGCCCAGAAATTGTGTGTGTGTGTGTGTGTGTGTGTGTGTGTGTGTGTGATCCTATCATATTCAGGGGCACACAGAACAAGCCTGAGAATACTAGGAGGAGTCAGGGAAAGATTCATGCAGAGGGAAGCATTGGTGTTGAGCATTGCAGGAAGGGTGGGCTTTGGCCAGGTGGATAAGCTGGGGGGAAGTCACTCAGGCTCAGGTGTAGCATATGCCATGGGCTGGAGGTAGAAAGACAATAGGGAACTTAAGCTGGATGAGTTCCTGGAACATAGAGCTGAATCTGGACCATCTTCTCAAGTGGCTTTGGAAAGTCACAGCCAGAAGGCCGCACTGCAGGGTAGGCTGGAGGCCGATGGCAGTGATGATGGTGGCGTAGGGCTTTGATGTCACTGGTGCACTGTCCAGGCCCTATTCTCTGAAGACTGCCACTTGCAGTCTTCCTGAGGTTTTGTGTGCACAGGTTCTCCTGGGACATGGAGCTGCTGGGTGTTCATAGGAGGTGGGAGGGAGCTCTGAAGTCAAAAACTCCAGGCCTACTTTCTGATCTGGGAAGGCCCCAAGGCTGCTGAGCTAGGCTGCATCTTCCTCTGTGTCTCTGGCGCCAGCAGGAGGAGGCACTGGCCAGATATCCATAAATACAGTGAGGTCAGAGCTCTTCATGGCCACGTGGATGGAGAAAAGGACCCTCTGAGAGAGGCGAGGGTCACACAGTGAGACGAAGTGGCTCTTGCCCGCATCTATTGTACCTCCTGCCGGTCTGCACCCTCCTGTCCATCCAGGCCACTGCTCCAGCTCTGCCTTCAGCCTGGTAGACACAGCCCTCCCTGGCAGCTGGACTCGAGGTCACTTCTGCCATCCCCCAAGCCTCCTCACCCCACCTTTGGGCAAGCAGCATCCTTCCCAGGACTCCTTGAAGCCATCCCTGTCTACTTGACGAAAGGCATCTGGGGCCTGCCAGCCCCTCCCCCTACCGAGCAAGGAAACACAATACGCCGATAATGATCTAATATTTATACAACGCCTTTCTACCAGATGCATCCCAACAAGGTTTACAAGCTGTCCCTGCGGCTGGCCGTCGCAATGTATTCCAGACCCCCTCCCTGCCCCCGCCCTGCCCCGGGGGCCCCTCCTCCGTGGGGAGGCCTGATGCCAGCAGAGGCTCATAAATCCACCTGAGAGACAGGAGAGCCCAGCTGGCACCCAGGGACCAGCCACTCTTGTACTCTCTAGGGCCACTTCCCTGGGGGCGGTCACATGTGCACAGGACTGGAAGAGATAGCCATGGAGGGGAGGGCAGGGCTGCGCCTAGGATTCGAGGTTTGGCCAAAACTGACAATACCCAGGGAGCCTCTGCCCAGTCCTCCCCGGCCTCAGACCTGTGGGAGGGACCCGGGGAGGGTATGGCTGGCCGGGCACACACGTTCCTCCCACTCACTTCCTCTGTGGCGGCGTCATGAATGAGGATTTGTGTTCGTTCCCTCCCCGTAAATTGCCCTTGGTCACCAGGGCCATGTTCTGTGTCAGAGTCCCTGACCACCAGCCTCGGACAAGCCCTGCTTTGTGAAGTCCGGGTGGAAGACAAACAAACGATTATTACCTTCGCTGTCCCCTCCCCCACCTCCTTTGCTTGGCCTGGAGTTAAGACCCTTTTTCTCTGTCAACAATCTTGACTTTGTTCCCTGAGAAGGAAATGGCTCCAGAAGGGACTTGCAGAGATGCTGCCTGGGAGAAAACGGTTCAGGGAGGAGGGTGAAACAAGACAGAGGTTACAGGAAATGGCAGACATTTTTTGTTGAATTAAACCATTAGGAGTGACCCCCAAACCAGAGCCAGGCAGAGGGAACAACTGGATACATTTAGGTCAGGAGGAGCAGCCAAGTGAGGAGCTGAAACCAATTACCATAAATGAATGTTTCTCTTTTATTCACGACCACCGTGCCTGTTCCCAGGATGCTCTTGGGCGTCTTATAAAAACAGATGAACTCTCTGGTTTTGTTCGGGGAGTTATTAGCTAATGCAACTGTTGGGCAATTTATCAAACATTAGCACATGCTGAGATTAATGAC
The DNA here is from genome assembly GCA_004027915.1 of Capromys pilorides. Classification (NCBI taxonomy): domain Eukaryota; kingdom Metazoa; phylum Chordata; class Mammalia; order Rodentia; family Capromyidae; genus Capromys; species Capromys pilorides. The sequence goes on from PVKN010006752.1 coordinate 12,702, forward strand.
CAAGAGATGTCACTGCCTGGTCCTCCACAGCAGAGGCTGCAGGGTGGACTTTGGAGCTCAGGATGGGGCCTTTTTCTTGGTGTGAGCATTCATGGAAGATGTGGGTGCCCTAAAAGCAACACTTTAATCCCCCCTCCCCAGGGTCCTTTTGGTGATGACTCTGTAGCCATTGAGGTGAGGAGATGGTGCTGACACCCTGTTGGGTTTGGGGTCCAGATTCTACTCTGTTCCCCAATACCTGACCTGCTCCAGCTTCCTATAGTTTTTTTCCCGCAGGACCATGGTAGCTGCTGAGCCCTGGGCCTGGGGTGGCTTCACCCAGCCTGTCCACCTGACTAAAGTCCACTTCTTCTTCAACTCTCAACTCCAATGCTTTCTTCTCTATGTTGATTTCCCCGGTGCTTCCACTTTGCCTGAACCCACACTTATAATTTGCATGGCCTTAGGCCGGAATTGCAGGTTTATAGGTGGGTGACTCAGACCCGTGATGGGGAGCCTTTTAGCATTTTTAGCACTACAAATGTGCCACAGGTTTGCCATCACTGGCCCAGACTGTGACCTCAGGTGTCAGGAGTGTTTGATTCTTTCCTCTATCCCTAGCACCTAGTAGGGCCATAGCAAAGGGGTGTGTGCGCAGGTTTTGAGTTGATGGCTGAGTGACTTGCTGACCACAGGCTGCAGGGCCCTCCTCTTAGGTTTTCTGTCCACCAAGGAGAAAGGACCATAATTTTCCCAATCTAGCTGCCTCCCCCTGTGGGACTTTAGGAAATTGTGACCAGTGTAAGAGTCACACAGAGAAGCAGGAAGACCTGGGCTTGTGGCCTGGGGCAGCTGCTTGCTCTTTGTGGGTCTCCATCTCTTAATCCACGCAGTGGCCTAGGCGACTCATCATCAGATTTTCTTGAGAAGAAAGTTGTCAAAGGCTACGCCGTTTGGGGACATTTTCAATCCAAAAAGAGACAGGAAAAAAAAAAATCAAATTGAATAAAAATTATTCTACTGCTTACCCACAACTTGAGAAAAGTAATGCTCCTTTATAGGATTTTGGCCAATGTGCACCCTTATTTTGTGATAGGGAAAAGAGCTGCTCTTCAGAGTCAGTTCAGTCCCGGTCAGCTGGGTCTGGTTCACACCATCTCTTAGAGTCTGAGTTTCTGAAAAGTGTGACAACAGCACTTCACACCCTGTGGGGATGTTGGGGTCTGGGAAGTGCTAGGTCAGCTGCTGACCCAGAGCTGGGACTCATTAAATATTTGCTATGATTATGGTTATTAATTACAGTAACAAGCTCTACCAGGTGCAAAGAATGGGAGGAACGGCCCTCAGGCTGCCATCTTTCTTGTCGATATCTTGGACAAGTCTTGGTGTTGCAGAATTCACATTCTTAATGTGTTCCAACCCAGCATCGCCCCTTTGCCAGGCTCGGCAGCTGGTTTTTCCCCACGAGCTGCATCATCCTGTTTGGTGGAGCTGACGTCTGCCAAAAAAGTAGACCACCTTCTCGGATTTTCCGTTTGCAGCTGGGAGAGAGGCAGGAGGGCTGGCTGGCAGAGAAATGATGAAGCAGGCACCCGCTCCAGTTCCTGCCTGTGTGGTGGGCGAGGCACTGCCAAGGAGTTGGCCCCCGGTGGGGCTGAAGCAGCAGGCATCCATCACTAGGGCAGTGGTAGCGAAGCTGTGGCATGCGCACCGCAGCGGGCTGTTTTTATCACTAAAAACTCGTAAGAGGCTTGCCATCACGGCAGGAGGGCACACAGAGACACTTGGGCCGGAGGGACAGGAGAGAAGGACAGGCGCCGTGCAGAGGGCCTTCCTGTCTGCCAGGAGAGGCTGAGGCCTGGTTATGGACTTGGATTTACAACAACTTGGAAAGTTGTTCAGGCTCTCAGATTTGGTTAGCACTATCTGTAAAATGGAAACAAATATGATTTCACAGTCCCTTATAGGACATATTAGGGCCAGATGTCTTTGGAAGTCAGAAATTTTCAGGTTTTTAGAAAATGATGTCCTAATTCCATACTTTATAAAAGAGACCTGCAGCCAGGTAAGGAGAACAGTCTGTGAGCAAAGTGATTTCTGCAGTGGAAGGCGTGAATATGGGCACTGCATGGGGTTAGTCAAGGTCTTGAGGAACTTCATGTGTATTCAGATCAGGATTTTCAACACCAAATAAATTAGCTATAAATTCCTGGAAAAAAAACACTCTATGGGCCTGTAATTATGACGCCTTCAGCCTGTGATGGCAATGGCAAAAGATAGAAACCATAAGGTTGTTTACAGATTTTCAGGAACTAGGAGTCACTAGCTCCTCCAGAGCAGCGGTTCTCAGCCTGGGGTACACATGGGAACTTTCTGGGAGCCTTAAGAGCTGTGGACTCTACTGTCCTGGCGTCTTTAACTCTGGAACTATGACCTGTGGTCTAGTAGTGACATTTCTAAATGTTTCTTAAATGGTTCCCCACTCTCCCTCCATCCCTCCTTTCTCTCTTTTCATGAAACAGAAGCATACTATCCACATAATTCACATGCTATCAATTCACCTATGTAAGAAGTGCAATTTAATGGCTGTAATACATCCAGAGTTGCATCCCCATTACCGCTGACAACCTGAGAGCACTCCATGACCTCATAGGGGCCCACTCCTTCAGCCTTGCCTTCAGTCCCCACAGCTCCATCCAAGAAGCCATGACTTTACTTTTTCTTTCTATAGTTTTCTTGCTATGGACATTTCCTGTGAATAAAATCCTACAATATGTGTTCTTTTGCGACTACCATCTCTCACATAATAATTTTAAAGCTCAAGGCTCATCTATGTGGTAGCAGGTATTGATACTTCATTTCTTTTTATGGCTGAAAAGCAGCAGTTTGCTTATCTATCATTTATTAATAGGTGTTCAGGTTGTTTCCACTGTTGGCCATTATGAATAATGCTGCTATCCATCCACACATATGTTTTTATGTGGGCATGCTTTCTGTTGTCTTGGATATATGCTTAGGAGCAGAACTGCCAGGTTAAATAGTAGTACTGTGTTTAACTTTTTGAGGAAACATCAGCTATTTGTTTTCCCTAAACTGGCTTACCATTTTACATTCTCTTCAGCAGCGCATGAGAGTTCTGATTTTTCTGTAGTCTTCTTATTATAGACTTTGCACTTAGAGTCATTCTGCTGAATGTGAAGTAGTATCTCCTTGCAGTTTTGATTTGTATTTCCCTGATGACCAGTGCTGTGGAGCACTAAGTGCTTTTGAGTAGGGTCCTTTTTATTATCTTATTTGGGAAAATATCTTTTAATATCTTTAGTCATTTTATAAGTGTTTTACTCTTTTGTGTATTTGGTACCAGGGACTCACTACACAGCTTAGACTCATAGCAATGCTCCTGTTTTCAGCCTCCTCAGCACTGAGTTTACAGGCATGCACCACCGCAATTGGTCTCAGTGGCTGGTTCAGTGCACCTGGGGTAAGGAATGGCATGGTGTGTGTTGCCGGGGATTGAACCCTGGTCCTTGCATTTGCCGAAGTACATGCTTAGTCCACTGAGCTATCTCACTGGCCCTGTTTTACCTTTTAATTTAGTGAATTTTCAGAGTTCTTTGTTGGTTCTAGATATAATTTTCTTATATGACAGTGACGTAATATTTGGTATATGACATAGTTTTTCATTTTGTAAATTGTCTTTTTACTTCTTTGATAGCATCTTTGAAATCACAAATGTTTTAAGTTTTGATAAAGTGTGTTTTATATATGATTTTCTTTTTCTATGCTTTGGGGTCATACCTCAGGATGTTACTAAATTCAAAGTCTTAGAGAATTACATTCTTTCTCTAAGAGGTTTTTTTATATTTTTGAGACAGGGTCTCGTTGCATAGCTCAGGCTGGCTTTGAACTCACTCTATAGCCTAGGTTAGCCTCCATCTGGGAGCAGTCCTCCTACCTCAGACTTCACACCCAGGTCTCCCAAGAGTTTTATACTTTTGGCCCTTATATTTAAGTATCACATCTATTTTGAGTTAATTTTTGTATATGGTAGGAGGTAGGGGTTCAACTTGATTGCTTTGCAAATTGTTATCCAGTTGTTCCTCTTCCAGTAATGCATATAAAGTTTGAGAACCATTGTCAAGCCAGAAAGGCAGAGTTCATGTTTTCTGTGTCCCTGGCACCAGCCTTAGCAGGAGAGGAATGAATGGATAATGCCTGAATGGATGGATAAATAATGTCTATAATACTGACTCTGATGAGGGCAGATGTGGCATGAATCGAGTCAGGACAGGGCCAGGTACTGATGGAACCCAACCTCTCTCCCAGTCTTAGTACAGCACAGCTTATCTAAGGCTCTTCCCACACAGCTCTAACAATGTGGAACAACATCCTTATAAAGCAGGTCTGTGGAGAGCTCTTGTTGTTGTGAAGGAAAGACAATGCTGCAACCCACCTTCACATATCTTTCCGTTTCCCTCTGGGCCTCATCTCTGCCTTGGAGTGTGCCTTAATGCTTCTGCTTTATCACACTGGGATGCCCATGGAGACTGTGACAGGATCAGGGTGGCTGCAGCTTCCTTTCCAGCAGGCTGAGCTGTACCCGTCTTCCACGTGGGAGTTTTATAGCCCTTCACACCCTGGTTGCCTCCCTTGTGTCCAGCCAGCCATCCTTGTCCTGCCCAGGGGCAGGCCCCAGACCTGACAGGCCACAAGGGGGCACCTTGCCAACCTGCTCTTTTTCACTCTGTTGAAACCCTTGACTTCTATGTAATTAGCCTGAGCTCACATTGGCCATTTTTTGATGGACCCCAACACATTGCTCTTTCAGTTCTTGCTTATAACACTTAACAATATGAGGTAAAGAATGCCACTCTAGGGGGCTAGAGGCAGGCAGATTGCACGTCAGAGCCCAACCTGGGCAACTTAGTGACTTAGTGAGACTCTGTCTGAAAAAAAATAAAAAAGAGCTGGGGATACGGTTCAGTGCAAAGGCCCTGAGTTGAGTCCTTAGTACCACCATAAAAAGATAAGTAGTGTATTATTTTACCACAGTATATTAATATTTTGCTATTGTAATATTAACAATATGCTAGGATGTATTAAGAACGATGACTATTCTATATTCTTTACTGTGTGCTGGAAATGTGCACAGTGGCTTTATAGAAACAGGGATATCCTGACTGTGCCCATTTAGAGAAGATTTAGGTTCTAAGAGGTTAAGGAGCTGACTCACAGCTGCAGACCTCGGGTATGAACCTGGGTTTGCCTGCCAACACAGGTCCAGCTTTTTGAGTTCTTTGCTGTCTTGCCTCCTGAGCTTGTCCTTATATAGCTGGTGTTGAGTCTGGCATCTTTTAGCCCCTCAGGCTCGTTCTGGGCCTTGGATCCTGCCCTCACATTGCTGCTCCTTCTGCAACCTTGAGCTTCCCTTGCTGTTTCTGTTCCATGAAGTCTAAACAGGGATGAACAGAGACAGAATCCTCACCTGGCCTCCTGCTCCTTAGGGATTAGGCACTGGATTGGGAGCCCTTACCCACAGACACTGTGTCTCGGTCTCCTGGCACCTGAAGACACCATCACCATCACACCTTCCTTTTCTAGGCGCACAGTTTTTATTAGAGCGTGGTTGCGAGGCACACAAGCCTGCTGGTGCTTTCAAGGAGGATACAGCTAGGGCTGGAGCCAGCCAAAACAAGGCTGCCCTGGTCTATAACATGCTTCAGACTCCACCCTCAGGCACCTGGCGTTCTCACAGTGTGGCCTTGCCCAGGCTGGTGGCTATGGGGAAGCTGAATGTAGCCTTCAGAGCCCTAGGAGGAGGACACCCATGAAAGAAGGTAGCCCATGGAGCCTGTGTCAGTCACCTTCTTGTTGCTGCGAAACAATACCTGACACTCACAATTCAGAGGAGGAGAGGTTTACTTTGGCTCCAAGTTTGTAGAGGCATAGGTCCACAGTCTGCTGGCCTATGGCAGGACAGTGTGGCACAGAGGCATGGTAGAGAAGAAGCTGTCTGCGGCTCGGGAGAGAGCGGGAAAGCAAAGAGCATGAAGAGAAGCTGGGAAGGGAGCTGAGCCCTTCCAGGCCACACCTCCAGCATCCCCTCTTCCAACCAAACTCCACCTCCTGCCATCACATTTCTATGAGGAGCATCGCACCCCTATTGTCCAGTCTTCTTCAAAAAGCCCCACCCCCCATGATTGCACCTCCCTCATGAGGCTGTAAGGGGGCATTCAGATAGAACCCATAGAGAGCCACTTCACGATATGACCGTTTTCAAGGCCCGTGCAGGACCCGGGAAGTGATTGAAATAGCTGCTAGTTTATTTCCAGTTAGTGTAGTTTGACCAGTAGGATGCACTGCAGTCCATTACTATGAGTCAGCGAGGTAGCACCCACCTTTCCACTCATTCGTTCAGTGATTGCCTCATTCATTTATCACTGTGTTTGATGACTTTTGTTCACTCACTCATCATTTTCCCATTCATTCACTTCCCCAGGCCCCTGCACAGGTCTACTTCCTAACCTCTTTCTTTTTCTCAAATGTCACAGTATTAATGAGGTCCTGCATGTTAGTCCACCATAAGAAGAGCCTTTCCCTCATTTTAACTCTTCCCATGCATCTGACCACTACACGACCTAATTTACTTATTTGTTTCATTCATTGCTGACTTGGTTAAGTGTAAGAAGGGATTTTATTTATTTCTTTTGTTAGTTGGTCTGCAGTACCTAGCATAGCGAAATGTTTTTGGTATTAATAAGTCCACTCATTTATTCAAAAACACAGCCTGAGAGTCTGTGGGGAACAGAATTGCTTTTGGAGAGTTTCAGAATCCAGGGCAGGTGTTTGGTAGGAGGACAAGAAAACAGAGCTGTGGAGCCTAGGGACACGCATGTGAACAGAGCTTGACAGTGACAAGCAGAACAATCCAGCTGCTGGGACACTTGCCTGGTATAAGGCAAGTGGGAACGTGCAGAGCACTTATGCAGACACGTTGCTGAGGCCTGGTGGATGGACTTGGTGAATAAGGGGTGGGGGTGAAGGGAGGGACGCTTTGGGAAAGACTGAGGCTCTGTGTTGCAGTCTGGGTGAAAGGGGATATTAATAGCCATGGGGCTTCTTGGAGGTTTCCAAGAGAGAAGGGAGGATGATGACGTCAAAACTCCATCTCAAAATCCACTTGCAATTATAATTTGAGCCACATTATTTGTGTTGTGTTGATTTTATTTTTGAGTCATTTTGTCCACTTCTAAAGCACCAGAGAAGAGGGTATCTAGCTACCTCATCCATCTCTCTGTCTTACATCTGGGTGTGTGTGAAATGTGGGGTCTTGGTATAGATGTGGAAGGAATTTGCATGTGGGAGACCCACCCAGCCACTTTTATCCACCGTGGTCAGCATGGGCTGCGGTGAGACTGGGATGCGAGCCGAAGCATTAGAACTTGACATTTGGGCCTGGTCGCCTCCAAAAGATTGTCTGCCTATGGAAAATTATAGATAAGCCTGCTGTGGGATTTTGAGCAAATATCAGCCACAGCTCTATAGCTATGGAGTTTATGTGAAACTGCATTCAGAAGGGGAGGATGAGAGAGAGAAACAACTGGGAAGACTTTGGGGAGGCTGTCTCTGGACAAGTGAGAGAACTTCTCTTTGGGGTCCTCATGGGAGGGCCCAAGGAAGTGGCTCTATAGCATAACAGTGGACCCTCCCCAGTCAGATATTGCCAAGGATGGAATGAGTGGGTTGACACAGTGAAATGTAGGGTGCAAGTAGAGGCTGGGTAGTCAGTGGTGGAGACTGCAGAGGGCCATCTTGCTCTGAATGGGTAGCTGAAGTGGACTCACCTCTGAGGCACTTTCAGGAGTCACATCCTAAGCTGCTAAGGGACTTCAAAAATTAAATATATCACATCACCACCACTTCCCCAACACTGACATCTTTTCCTTCGTCTTAGGTCTAAAACCATGTCCTTTAATGATGAAAATCAAAACATCAAGAATAAGTCATTAAAAAAAGTATTCCAACTAATGAATGGAAAAAAAAGAATTTGCTATTCTCTGCCATGTTTCAATATCCAGTAAATGAATAAATCTTACCCTTAAGTGCCAATAGCTGCTGACAATCCCAAAAGCACATGTGGCCAGACACAATGTATTTCTGATGAAAGAGTACAGCCCACCTAATTATCTTGGCAAAGGGATTTGTTCTACTTACATATTTAGCTACTGCTTGGAAGGTGTGATGGTTGGCACCTACAATGGCTCCAGAGCCTCTCATGCTTTTATAAGGTGATTGGGCTATGTGGAACCATAGCTGACTTACTGTTAGGAGGTGCAGACTGTCGAGGGGCAAGTCAAAGGAGGCATGACCTGGGGGAGTATATCTTCCTCCCTGCCACTTCTCTTCACCTCCTAGCCACTGTGACATAAGCAGTGTTTCCTCAGCTATGCCCCTCTGCCACCTCATTTCTGCTTTGGAGTCAGTTGAACGTGAACTGAAACTGTGAGCTAAAAGAAGGCTCTACTGCTTTAAGATGTGAGTGTCAGGCCTTGTGCCTAGTAGCAAGAGTGACTAAGACAGGTTTTGGTATCAAGAATGGGCTCCTTCACATGAATATACTTGACCAGGGTGGTTCAGAAGCCTTTGAAACTATTTCATAGGAGGAACTTAGAAAGTTTTGGAGATGCGTGTTGGACAAACCCTATAATACTGTAGACAGGTTTGATGGAAGATTCTAGTCGGAGCTCAGGAAACTAGAATGCATATAAAAATGCAGAAGGTAAAGATTGGACTTAGGAGGATTCAGGTGGGAACAAGGACTCCATTGGCAGTTGGACTTGTGTGCTATGCACAGGAGCAGAATTTGTCTTCATTCTGCTCATGTTCTGAGACTGCAGTAGACTGTGATAAAGGGTGGTACATTAATCTGATGAAGACGATTTCAAAGCAGTCTGATATTCAGGCTGCGGCACGGATAGTGTTGGCTGCTTCTACTCATATTTATTATAAGAATCAGAATCAAAAAGCAGAGATGAATAATCTGAAAACTTCTGCTTGTGGCCAGAAAGGAAGTTCCTATAAAGATGGGGTTTATAAATCTGGACCACAGTTACTGGTAAGATTAGCACTAAAAAGAAGCCAAATGCTTCGGTTCAAGACAATAAGAAAAATGTCTTGAGGGCAGGTCAAGAATCAACAAGACTCCATTCTTTTTTGGCTCAGTGGTGTGAAATTATAAAGCTTTATTATTAGAGAAGAAAGCCCCTATATCACCTGCTTGAGAAGGGCCACTTCATCTAGGCACCCAGAGTCCTTTGCAACTATAATGTAAGAGGGCTAGGCTAATGCATGAAGTGAGACTTTGGCATCATCCAGGTGGTGGTTGGGAGATGTGGGGTTGGGGGCATTCACCCGCATTTCAGAAGAAGTCTTGGGAGGCCAGCTAGTGTGTCCCTGAGAGGGCAGTGTGTGGAGTTGAAAGTGTAGCAAAGATTCTAGAAAGTTGGAGAACATGAGGCAAGCTACAGGCAGTGAGAAGAGCCATGCCAAGAGAGAAGTCAGGTGGTCTAAACCTGCCGTGTTGTACAGGTGGAGCCACCAAAGCCCCTTGGAGCTCACTTATGGACACAACTTGGCTCAAGTGCTGGAAATAGTGCTACAGGATTATTTCATGTTTGCCCTGTGGGGTTTCAGTCTCGTTTTGCCACTATTCCTTGCTACCCTTTGTTATCAATTGGTTTCTCCCTTTTGAAATGGGAGTCTTTACTCTATACTATTGTATGTTGGCAGTGTTTAACTTTATTTTTAATTTTTATATTTATTTTTCTATTTAGTGTAGGGTCTACAGGGTTTACAGACTCTCACTACACTGATCAGACTTGTAGTGATTCTCTTGTTTTCATCTTCCCAAGTGCTAGAATTACAGGCACATGCCACCATGCCCAGTCTCAATGGCCATCTCAGCATGCCCCAGGAGCAGGGCTGGCATAGCAGGCTGGGGATCGAACCCTACATCTGTCTAAGCAGGTGCTTTAATCTGCTGAGCTATCTGACCAGCCCTTTTAACTCTATTTTTGATTTTTTCAGAAACTCACAGCTAAGATTTTTGCCCTGAGTCTCAGAGGAGACTTTGAACTTGGACTTTTCAGCAATGCTGGGACTATTTAAACTGGTAACTGTGCAGAGATGGACAGAAGCGTATTGGGTGTCAGGGACAGAATGTTATAGTTTGGACTCGAAATGGCTCCAAAAGCCTCCTGTGTTTGGAACGTGGTTGGATTGTGTAGGCACTATAGCTGACTTGCCATTAGGAGGTAGGGCCTGGTTAGAGGCAGTTCATGGGGGTGTGACCTCAAAGGATATTTCTCCTTTCCTCATTTTTCCTTCATTTTCTGTTTTCTGACCACCATGATTAAAGAAACTTTTCATCTGCTTGCTCCTCTGCCATGCCATTTTGCTTTAGGGCCAACCAAAAATCAGGTATAACCATGAACCAAAATAAATCTGTTGTCCTTTAAGGTGTCGGGGATCATATCTCAGTAGTAGGAAAGTGACTGATACAGAGGGGAAATCAAGACAGATCTCATGGCAAATGGTGTAAAAAATAGGCTATCAGCAGCATCCACACTGTAGAAAGTCTCTAAGTCAAAGAGCTCGGTTCTTCTGTCAATAGGTTGTCAGGAAAAGTGAAGCGGAGAAGGAAAAGCTGGAGATTGAAAGAGATCAAAAAATATGTATCAAATGTAGAAATTGAGGCAACTCAATAATGATACCAAGGGATGTGCATTTGGGTAATAAAATCATAAGGAAAATCAAGAAAATAATAATTATAAAAGGTATGATTTGTTATTCCTTTTGGGGAGGGATGAGATGTGTGATTGGAGTGAGGCTCCAGAACGGACTTGCGGGATGGCCACCCCACAGCCTTTTTTTTTTTTTTTTTTTTTTTTTTTTTTTTTGTCTTTTTGAGACAGGGTCTCACTATGCAGTACAGGCTGGCCTTGAGCTCACTTCTGCAGCCCAGGACCACAGCCTATTTTTTAAGGTTACTCACTTTATAATGGTCTGCTGCACTATACTTTGCGGAATTTTCTGTTAATTTTATAATAAAAGACTGTAAACAATATGTCCCAGTTGCAGCATTTGGTGTCGCTCCTCCACAGTCCTTGAACACTGTGAATTTGATGGCCCTTCCTAAATGATCTCTTTCTTCTAGCATCCCTGACACCCTTAAATGTCAAGATAGAGAGATAAAGAAAGTGGAGAAAAATCTATTGTTCTGAAATCTCAGCAACAGGAGCAACAGTAGCAAGAAGCCCCTGTGCACAGTTTGCTGGTCTCTGATGAGAACAGTATATCCTTGCCTAGCTGTCCCTCATGATGGTGGGGACTAGTAGGGCCCCACTGGGAAAGCAGAAGTGGAGATGGGCTGTGTGCCTGTGAGAGGCCTGAGGCTACCTCATCCTGTCTATCCTTGGGTCCACCCTGCCAGGTGGTGGAGGCTGAGAATCTTGGTAGGGTCCCATGCCTCTAGATCTCCTGGGAGAGATGTTTATTGATTTCTTATGAGCTATAGTACAAGGACATATTTAGATAAAAGCAAAATTAAATCACAATCCTTTGGGAGGTGTTTCAGTTACTCTTTTCTCATTGCTGGGACAAATACCTGACACTCAAAACTAAGGAGGAAAAGGAGCTTAGCTCACAGTTACTGGAGGTTTCAGTACATACTCAACTGGCTCCAAGGCAGAGTGGCACCCAGCACAGAACCTTTCATGGTGGTGGCAAAGAGCAGAGAGCAAAATGGAGGAGTAGTGGCAACAGTGGCTACAGAGAGCAAGTCTGTGTCCCTTAAAATGCATTCAGGCTATCCGCCCCAGGCACCCGTAATCCCAGCACCCCATGACTGCGTGAGGCTTTGGGGTAGATAACTAGACACAAACCATAACAGGAGTTTGTAGGTTAAGATTTCAGAGCCTCCTCCACATTGGTAACAGGGATCCAGGCCCTTGTCCTCTGCAGGTAGCAGCCACCAGGGTAGTGTGTGTATATACGCATGTGTGCTTACACCCAGGCCCATGCTTGTGTTGCAGCCCTAGAAGGGACAGGGTTCCTCAGGAACTCCCTGGGATGGGTCAATATGGGGAACAGCAGAAAAGCAGCTCTGGAAGCAGAGGCTGTCTTGAACTCCTTGGTGTAGCTTCAGGGAAGCAAGTGTGAATTCCAGCCCGCTGTTATGCCACCTAAAAATGATGGAAGAGAAGGAGATGGCCCAGGTGCCCTGCCCAGCTTTCACAGTAAGGGATTCTGATCTGTAAACTTTCCCTAGATTGCATTTGTTAGGCCCTTCTGCTGGGTACCAAAGGTTTTTTTTCTCTATCAGTGTGAGTGAGGTTGTGTGGATCCATGTGTACGTGAGTGTGAATTGCATGGCAATGACTGTCCATGTGCAGTGGCACGTGGGAGCAAGACTGTGAGTAAAGGTGAGTATGCATGTGCAACCACAATTAGGTATTGGTGAGAGTCTCAGGTATGTGCACAGACGGGAGCAGCACACGGGCAGGGAGGTCTGAATGGATGGACCTGCTTTCTGGTGACCCTGGGTCCCCCACCAGTTGGTCTGCTCATTTGCAGTGGGTGGCAGGAGAGTGGGGGAAGTTAAGGGTTGGCAGGGGGGAAGCAGGGACCGGCAGCAAGGGCCTCCTCCCTCAGGTGGGCATGTCCAGCCTATGATAATGCCTCTGGTGCTGCTGCCTCCTGCCAGGCCCTGGCTGCTGCCACTGCTCTGGCTGCTGCACCCCATGTGTGGCGGAGCCCAAACGGGCCCAGGAAAGCCTTGCCCAGCCAGCAACTTGCCCAGAAGGCTCAGCTTGCGACCACTGGTGGAGCAGAGCTTCATTCCAACAGGCCCTTTGGGTGGAAGAGAAAGCCAAGAACTCAGAACAGGAAACAAAATGTAACCTTGACTAGAGAGCAGGAAATGTGTTCCTGCTGCTTAGTGACCTTGAACAAGCTTCTTGGCCTTTTTGGGCAACGATTAGTGTGGATGCTGAGGGCCCAGTGAGGCCTGTTTTCTCCAAGCTCCAGGGGCCAAGTCCTGGAACTAGGGGTGCAGGCAGAGCCTGATGAACAGAGGTGGTGTCTGAGCCTTCTAAAGAAAGGGCCCTAGCTCTAGGTCCGGGGGTCTTAGCTAGGGATCAGACCTCAGATCCACGCTGCAAGAGAAAGCTTCAGAAAGATCCAGAATGCCACCAGTGAGGGCTCTGGGAACATGTGCAGTGCGTGAGCAGCCTCACCGGGCCTGAGTGGGACCCTTTTTGCATCCCGTAGCAGCCTCAGAGGTCAGGGCTGCCTGCAGAGCGCAGGCAGGGGTCGGGAGCTTTTGCCCCGCGCTCTGGATACCGCCAGCCTAGGCCGACCTCTCGGAGCCGGAGCCAGGCTGAGGATTTCCACAGCGCAGCTCCCCGAGAGAGCGGGATTAAGGGGAACTGCTAGGGTGGGCCGAGCCAGGGGCCAGGGGGAGGCTGGGCGGAAACCCAAAACCTCCGCAGCTGTTTCCAGTTTGCCGCCCTGGCTGGGACGCGGTGGGCTGCGCACAGGGCAAGGCGGTGGGGACAGAGCACCACCGAGCGCGCTTGCTAGCTGTGTCTCTGTGTCTCCTCTACCCTCCGCGGGCCTTTTTCCTACCCTCTTCCGGTGGGGGCTGAATTTAGTCTTTTCTCTTTCTGACTTCTTAAAAGTTCCATGGATTCAAGGAGATTGTTGGTCCTTGTGAGAGGGGGACACTGGGTTCTCCTGACCACACAGTGTCCTGGAGCTTGGCCCCCACCTCACCCATGCCTCCACAGGAGGTAGCTCATTAAACCCAGAGCTCAGAGCTCAGAGCTCAGCAGCAGATAGCAGAGGGTCCAGTGGGAAACCTGCGCGGGCTTTGGGGACACACTCCCCTTGTAGCAGGATTGGTCCTCCAGGCGCATGCCTCTCTCTGGGTATCTCTTCCACCTGCTTCCTTTATGCACAGATTCACAGGTCGGAAGTTACCACCTGGGGCGGGAGACCGGCAGTGACTTCATAGCAGGGCAGAGACAGAGAAACACAACTGTTCCATGGTCTCTAAACTGGGCTCCCAGCAAGTGTGCGGGCACCGCCCCCCCCCAGTTTAGGAGCAGGCGTTGGGGGGCAGTGGAGCAGCAGTATCTGTTGCTTGGCAGTCAGATAGTCCTGGACGCAAATTCTGCTTTGCTGCACTCCCTGGAACAGATGCCAGAGCCTCAGCTCCTGCTGCTCCTCCTGCAGTGCTCAGCGCAGCATAGGCTTTAGGGGAGAGTGCGGCTCCATCCCTCTCTGTGGGCCTAAGGCTCCATGTGATCCCATCAATCTCTTGTTCTGTGCCTGAGCTCACCTCTGGGCCAGGCCAAAATCCAGTCCCCTGCTGTAGAAACATGCCAGGAAGCACACCAATTCTCAAGCTAAAAGTCCCAGTGGCCTGATGTCACTGAAGGCTGGTAGTGTGGCATTCTGGCCAGCATAATACATTTTCATTTTCTTTAGTTTGGAAAACAAGCTTTTAAGCAGATTCTACTTCTACTCTTGGAAATTTAAGGCTTTTTAAATGGCTTGACCAAGATCACAGAGAGCGGACTTGTCTGAAGTCACACAGCCAGTTTGTGTGTTGTGGGGGCTAGGCCTGGGCCAGCTCCCCCTTACTCTTTCTCTAGTGCCACAGCCTAGACTTTGGGCTGCCTTAAAATTTTCTTCACCAGATTAGTCTCCTACTCAAGTGCCCCATAGCCTGAGGAAATGAACAAAGTGCAGACCAACTTTCTGTCAGAGCATAACATACAGTGTGTGCCTAGTGGCTTGTGGAGTCCTTGTTCCCAGCTGAAACCTCCTAAGCCTGGTCTTTCCTGTCTGCATTTTTATCAACATTCTGGTCTTCTCTGACCAGGATCTCCTACCAAACTCAGCTCACCACACTCTAGGGCTTCTCTGGGTGACATCTCCAAGTTCCTGCTGTGAACCAGTCTCTAAAGATATTTATTTATTTAAACTTGAGATTTTTTTTTTTTTTTTTGGTGGTACTGGGGATTGTGCTTGTGAGGTACGTGCTTATGCTGCTGAGTTATATCAAAAGATTTTTTAAAAAAATTATTAGTACATATTTGCAGTATGTAATGATTACATTTATTATGTG